>JAJIYU010004501.1:0-24230 GCA_030144865.1 Tinospora cordifolia
GTTTATGAATTCCAGTTATTTCTTATACTATTGCCTTATTAACTTCTTAATTTTAAAGTTATGTACGGTTAAATACGATCAAGGCATAAAATGACTGAAATAGAAAGTCAAGTGTGCGTCGCTTGTAATGTAACACCGGCCCGGCCCGCTGTTTGGTTTAGTCCACTGTCAAGAAAAATGGTGGACACGTCCAATGCTTAATGATACGGGGGTTGGGGTGTTACAAAATACCTATTGAAGCAGCAAATGATCCTACTAGAGTATCAAAAGTGGGGACCAGTATCATTAGCTTTGATTTCAAGGTCTTATACAAGCCCAGAAAGGATAATTATATTGTTGATGCACTGCCCATATGCACGAGAATGTGACCCAATCACTTGTTTTATCAGCTACATGACTGTTGGATGTTGTTGTCATTGACAAGGAAGTATTGGTAGATCCATGGCTGAATCATATCAAAGACAGGGTGCAACAAGATGACCTACTACATCAAAAACACTCCCCACACCAAGGTCATTTGTCATACAATGGCAAGTTAGTTTTGGCAAAACATTCTTCTCTTATTCCTTTCATTTTACATGAGTATCATAATAGTTCGGTAGGTGGCCACTCTGGGTTCCTCCACACCTAAAAGCATTTGGTGCAAGACGTGTATTGGCACAGCAACAAATCCAATGTGAAGAAGTTTGCGGAACATTGTGCGAATTGTTAGTAGAATAAATATCAAGCTTAATCTCCTCTGGTCCTCCTTCAACCTCTCTCAATTCTAGAGCAAATATAGGATGATTTCACCATGGATTTCATTGAGAGCCGACCAAAATCATAAGGTTTTAATTCAATACTGGTGGCGATGGATAGCTTAAGCAAAAGTGTCCATTTCCACCTTCTTAAGCATCCTTTCACTACCCAACTAGTTGCTTCAATCGTTGTGGACAAGGTGTTGTGTCTCCATGGCATGCCATGGCCAACTATCTTTGATAGGAACAAGATCTTTCATGGCCACTTATGGACAAAACTATTTTACTGACAAGGCACCACCCTCTGTCGTAGCACTGGTTAACACCCCCAAGCCGATAGCCAATCGGAGATCATCACTCGTTGCTTTGAAACCTATTTACGTGGTTTCTCATGTAACAAGCCACGGCAGTGCAATAAGTGGTTCCCATGGGTGAAATATCGAACAATTCCTCCTTCAATTCTTCCACTAATATGATTCCTTCCGCATCATTTATAAGCATGACTCACCTCCCTTGGTTCGGTTTAGTGTGGCAATGTTGATCAACTACTGCAAGGAAGTAATGTTGTTCTTGAAGAATTAATGTTCCACCTCTCATGCGCTCAATCTAAAATGAAATCTACAGCAAATAAGAGGAGAAGAGACTTTTCTTTCGAGGTGGGTGATATAGAGTATGTAAAATTATGGCCATATAGATTAAGCTCCTTGACCCATAAACTGAATGAGAAGCTATTGTCGTGTTTCTTTGGCACTTTCAAGGTCCTCCAGCAGGGCTGCCAATGAGCTTGAGCTCCATTCAACTGCAAATAGCCACCCAATGTTCCACATTCGCAGCTTGAATGGGATTTGGGCTTACACAAGTCATGCCAACTACTAAACCCAATTCTGAACGCGAATCTAAAGTGAATGGTCAAGTCGGATGCAGTTTCGGGAATGCAGCACAGTTGACAATGTTGAGGTCTTGATTCAATGGAAGGACCTCCCCCCTTCCAAGGCAACCTGGGAACAAGCAAAGGCAATTCATAAACAATTTCCTTCCTTCCACCTTGAAAGATGGGTATTGAAGGGACACCATCCAAACTAACATATTGTAGAAGTAAAAAGAGAAGAATGACAGGTGGCAACATAGGGAATGATCAGAAGATGTTAACAAACCCTTCTTGCAAGTTATAACAATTTTCCTTGATAATACCAAAAGGCTTAGCAAGTTCCCCCAACTATTGGATGACCTAGCATCAGGTTGAAACAATGCATGAAGACTCATACTTTGATTGAATATAGTGCCTGAATCAACCTGGTTTAGCTTCCCTTTTTTATTCAGGCTTTGGTATAGGCTGTACAGAAAGAACATAAATCCACTGGAAAAATTTCAAAAGAAAAAAGAAATGCTGACAAAATAAGGTTCCTAAAAGGAAGAATTTACCATTCTCATGCCAATCAACACGACATCTTGAACAATGAACCATTTCATATGAATTTGCTGGAAAGGGAAGCTGTTTAGTGGAAAGTGCAGAAATCATGGCTCCAATTCCTCGCTCCAGAGCAAACTGTATTTGATTCTCATGCCCATCTTTGGGAGCAAATGACATTGTTTGGATATCTAATGGGAGTAGATATGCTGAGAAGCTAGCAACACCACAGCCAACATCCAATACTTGAAACACACCAGCAGATCGTAGATCACCAGTCTCATTAGTTGTCATGTTTCCTAACCTGCAGCCACAGCAATTTATTGAATTGTTATTCAAGAAAAATAAAAAATGTAGACTCGTAGCAACCAAAAATGTTGGTATTAGGTTGATAAATAACCAAACTAGTATAATTTCATTTAAACTTGTAGACAAGAACAAGTATAAGCAACTTATACGCTTCAAGCATGTGAAAAAAAATCCTAGAATCAAAATTACTAGCGAGTACAGTAAGTTCAGCAGCATAAAGATCAGCCTTCATGCATATAGACTCAAAGAAGAGTTACAAACAGGAATTTTATCTTCTTTGGATGCAATTTGTTAATCATATTGATGTACCATAGGCATGGTAAGAATAGCCCTGATTCTCCACTTTCAATGCTTTTTAAATTTAATACCAAACAGGGCATAACTATGAATGCTAAGATGATAGTGTAGAGCTTATTCAAGAAATGGTAAGAATAGCCCTGATTGAAGATGAAATGAAAGAAAACCAATTACGCGGCTTACATAGACAACAACTTTTGGATTATGCACCAATTAGGAGCGACTTATGGAAACTTTATGGTAAACAATAGGAGGTAGAAGAAGACCTAAAATAGCATGGCCAAAGATAATTTTCCCAAAAAAAAAAAAAAAAAAAAAGAAGAAGAAGAAATTTGACCTTTTTGTAATTTAAATGCCAGCTTAGCCATTTTATAGAACAGAGTGGAGGAAGCAGATGCATATAGAAGATTTCATGTGGTAAGGAAAGGCTTAGTCAAATTGAATATTATTCTGTAATTATCTCACACACACTGTAAATTGACTTCAAAAGAGAAATATACATGCAGCAAATCTACATGTTTTAACTCATTCCACATAAATTTGAAGGGAGGAGAATTTCAAATTTAAAATTAAAAAAAAACAAAAAAGAAAAACATATATTTGCCCCTAATTGCCCCTTTTTGAAATAGTTGCTTACTAAGAACATTTATCCATGTTCTTTCACTATTATTTCACTCATATATTGCAAAGTAGTTGTCAGTTGCCACAATGAGAAGCAAATCTGAATGGTCGAAATTAATGCCTTTGTTATGGTGATTCACTAATTCCTTTCTCTTTACCCTAAGAGCACATTCAGGATAATGTAAATTTGGCTAAGATTATGCAATAAATATTTTACTTAAATAAATTATTCTTACAAATAATTGCAGAATGGAGATTGCGACTTTAAGTTCAGTCTCACAAGTTTCTTTATATTCAAAGCAAGAATCATTTTTAAAGTAATTCTTTGATTTCTCTAAATTAGAGAACCTTCAAAAAACTCCCCATTGTCCATAACTTAGATTTTCAATATAATAGAGCTCAAAGAAAATATGCCAGTGTTTCCATAGAGACATTTGTCCCAAAAGGCTATTGGGGGCAAAATGAAAATAAACCTAGATAGAAAAGTCCAATGGCAAGCACTTAATGAAGAGTGTGCAAAAGGACAGGTTTCCCCACCCAGCTCCATAGACAACGAATGTTAATTTATTGACCAATCTGATCATTTAAGCCAAAAATAAAGGTAAATTCTAGCACCCACATATCTTATGGATGTTTTGCTGCGTCATTTTAATTCATGACTTTGTTCCCATAAATGTGAAGCAAAGCCCACTTATCATATGACAGATTTGAAGTTCTTTAAATTTAACATTACATGGAAACTAAGTTTGCAAGAAATGGGCCAAAAACAAAAGAAGTGCAAAATCCAAATAAATTGAACAAGATCACACTAACAAAAACTTGGCTTGACAATTTAAACTGTCGTCTATGGTAATGCATTGTGATCACAATCAAAAACATAAACAATAAGTTTGCACCGGAAATTCTTAAGCTGCCTCAGAAGCCAATTACCTCTGAATGTACTCAGAAGCTCCATGCTTGAAATGAGTACCGCCACCTGGGAACCACCAAAACTTGCCTTTCTCATGCACCCAATTTTGTCCACCTTTGACTTCAGCGAGGTGTGTATGATTGACATTACTTCGCCAGATATAGTCCCTACTAGTTGGCCATCTTATTGGTAGTTTATAATCTTCAGGTGGAGGAACCAAGCAAAATGGTCGTTTCTCGGGAGGAGGACAGTGTCTTTCAAGTTCCTCTTTCTTAGAAAGATCCAATTTTGGAAGCAAGTTCTTTATATAAGATGGATCATGGCAAGGAATATACTCATTGTATGTAAGTGGGCACACATTAACACCAGTTTCAGAAATAGAAATTGGTGTTTTCCTAAAAGTAAGAGCAACTTTGTTCGGGAAGCTTGCATAACCTGCAAGAACCAAACATAGATTTACCAAATTCACATATACAGTTTCATAAACTCAATGCTAATATTTTCACAAATTACTGTAATGGTATCAAGCAACGTAATTACTAATCAATCGAGATGCTCAATCCAATCAATAAATGGCCAGGAGTCTGTGTGAACAATTCAGGATATTTAACAATGCCTTCCCACAATTATGCAATGTTTTCAAGGCCAGAACTAGTTGACTGCCTAAGCTATTTAGAATGATATTGCCTAATATAGTAATGTCAAGGCAAAAAAGCAGACCTAAGTGATAAACCTCCATCACGCGTGGCCTAGACAGGTCTAAAGTTGATCATAAAATAATTACTTAAAAAATTTTCAAGAATATTTATTTATTCATTGGTTTCTCATTCCATCTATGTGTGTATATGTGTAAAACAGAAAATATATTAAAATAAATAATACATCATTTATTTTAATATATTATTTAAGTTTATGTTAATTTATAATTTAAAGTAAAGTTTTTTTCCAAGTCCTCCAAGAAAAAAGAAAATTTACAAGCACCGCCTATGCACGTGGTGGGGTTGCGCGCCTAGGTGTCTCTTAGGTGAGGCTGGGCAACAGCTTGACAACACTGGCCTAATCCACACTTAAGCCAAAACCATGGGAGTCTTTAAAGTTTGTTAAAGTTTACAGGACCAATGTTCAAAGTGTAAGCTTCTTTGTCTCTATATTGTTACAATGTAATTGAAACCTTCAATCAAGTAGTTAATTAAAATCCCATAATGGAGGATATTATCTTATACCTTCATGATTTTTTTCTTTTTTTCTTTTTTGAGAAGATCTTATACCTTCATATTCAAACAAAAATAATAAAGATAATATATATGTATTAATGGTATGATCAAAAATCTATACAAACTTATGGCATCAGAGACATCTCCCTATGGATACAAGATTGCCCTGACCACTTAAGCAATTTCCTAAAATATAACCTATGGACAGTATACTAGTAGCAATGCAAAAAGATGCTAACGTTTGAGATTTCATCCAAACTTGAACTGTTGAGCGCATAATTTGTCAAATGTCAATACACCACCATTGTTTGCTAAGATCATCAACAACACATCCACAAACTAATGTTGTAAAGTTGGCCCATAAAAGAAACACAGGTGGCACCATGCCACCACTGGTTTACTAAGAGCATCACAGAATTTTAATGCATATTTTCCATTATCAAGGAAACACACCCCTATCAAATGACCAAAATGTGTGTCAGAAAATTGTAGAGTAGATTTCTGAAGAGACCTTTTGAGTAATTCATCTTCCTTCAAGTTGACATAAAAATATTAAAAATAAAAAACAAAAATGCTTTTACTGACCACATGACAACATAATAATACTGATACCAATTAAATTCTCCAAGCTTGTTCATATCATAAATATATGAAATCTACCTTTGGTTAGCGTAAGCTATTTGTCTTACTGCAAAAATTTAGAAGTTGTTTCTAAATACCACTTTGCTTTTGTTTAAGTGCAAAGAAATACTACCCCAAATATTGCTATGAGTTCCTAGTTTCCCTTCCCTAAATGTGGATCTTCCACGTAAACATGACATCAAGTAACAAATACTGAAGCAATGCATGACACATAACACAACTTTAGACTCCCTCCTTCCCACTAACTCTAGACTCTAGTCATCCATCTTGACATTGTCATTAATGACAAAATGAGACCTCTCAAACAAAATTTTAAATTTATTTCTATTAAGAAGTCTTGTCTCTTTTGCCATAACCCTTCATCCATGTCTTAGAGATTTCCATTTTCTTTTGAAGAGGAACTTTGATTTTCTTTAGCAAGAAACTGCTTCACTTGACGGACTGCCGATTGATCCAAACAAAATACTTTAACGACTGTTATCATAGTCAATACGGTGGAAACTTCCAGTAAAAGACTTCAAATTGGATGGGTGATCCTCCTAGTGAACTAAGCCCAATTGGAAAAGGAAAGCAAGTCTGAAGGAAAAAAATCACATTTATTCAAACTTATCACTATAGGATTAGTTATTTCATACAAGTCCACCTAGGGAACATAATATTCCCCACTAGCTTTTTTTGTAAAACATGAAGTACGAACCTACTCCAGGGGCATGTTTCCCAGCTAAAATGCCCCTTTGATCAGGGTTAACTCAACTACTAACCATCGGTGAAAACTCAGAATTCACTGGTTTCCTGTATAACCTCATTTTACCCAAGTTATTGCGGAACAAGAAAAAAGAAACAACTACAATTAGGGGTGTTCATCAACTCGATTAACCCAACCAAATCAACCGACCGAAACTTTTTAGGTTGGGTTGGATTGGGTCTTTAAATATATTTGGGTAGGGTTAGGTATTTTAATACCCAACCCAAACAGTTTAGGTTGGGTTGTGGGTATTAACCGAACCGACCCAATAGATAGTAGCCCTAAAATATTATTCTCTTCTATTCTTTTATAATTGATATTCAGCAATTGCAATCGCAGTCACACTCTCCTCTCAATCTTGGTCTCCCCAAGTTTGCAATCGCAAATTGCAACTCTCAATCTTATTCGCAAAGTTGCAGCCACAGGTTCTCTTTCTAGTACATTATCATAGTCGCACAGGCTCTCAATCTCATTCACAGGCTCTCCATTGTTGGCTGCTGCTACTGCTTCTACTTCTTCCAACTGAAATTCTTCTTCTTCTTCTTCTTCTTCTTTCGATGGCTAGCGACTCTTCTCATTCTTCTTGTTTCGACGGCTGTCCCCTGTTTTTATTTTCTTCTCCTTCCAATTGCAATTATCTACTTCTACTTCTCGTTCTGGGTCTGGCAGCCAGGAATCTACGATTGCTCTACCACTTCTTCTTCTTCTTCTTCTTCCGGCGACCTTTTTCTTCTTTCGACAGCCTTCTTCATCTTCTTTTTTCAGTTGCAATTTGCTACTTCTTCTTATTCTGGGTCAAGCACCCGTGAGTCTACTATTGCTACAACTTCTTCTTCTTCTTCTTCATTCGGCGGCCTTCTTCTTCTCTCGGCAGACTGCAGCTCGTCTTGTTCTTTTTGTTCCAGTGGCGAGGAAGTAATGCGTTAACCCAATCCAACCAAACCAAACCAAACTATTTGGGTTAGGTTGGGTTGGGTTGGGTTGGGTTGGGTTTGAGGTAAAATGGTTTAGGTTGAGTTTTATATTTGTCAACCCAAATTATTTTGGTTGGGTTATAGGTTAATACCTAACCCAAATCGAACCAACCCATGAACACCCTTAACTATGATCGCATGTCAAATCAAGGCTCGTTTTCAATTACATTATTTATTTCTTTTGTTTTTGTACCTCACTACACAGAATTAGACCCAAGTAGGCACTTCAAGCGATTCAACATATCTTACATTTTGAAGCTGCAAAAAATTTCTTACCTTACTAATACTTCGATCCAATAAATGCGTATCTCTTAAATTCAGCCTCTCATCTACATCCACAACAAATGTGTATCTCTTACACCCGACCTCTAATTTACTTTCACAGCAAATGTGTATCTGTTACATTCTACCTCTAATTACACTCAAAATGCCCATCTTCTCTTCGCATTATGTTAGTAACCAATGAAGCACAACCATGCCATCAAACAGATCCATGTCACTTCAAAAGCCCCAAATCTGCACTCATTACTTCCTAAGTGTGCTTTCTTTATTAAGAATCCGCCAGCCCCGAATCTGCACTCATTACTTCTTAAGTGTGCTTTCTTCATTAAGAATCCCCCGTTGCCACCACAACTACAATCCACCACATTCCCACTAACAATTATTTCCTCCACAATCATATTTGATTCATCAAATCGTCATCAATTCCTCAAAAAAATAAAAATAAAAAAATAATAACTCAAGACATCCTTCTGTTCTCAAGTAAAACGAAAATGGAAACAATGATCAGAAGAAAAACTCAAACCATAAGCATTCCGCATGTCTGACGAAATTTTTATGCGAAATATTTTGCAATTACCAAATTACAGTACAAGTACCAGACGGTGCGGATGCGTACCGGAGGACGTGTCGGACGATGCGGAGGAGGAGCTTTGGGGAACTAAAACCGCAGTTCTTGAGCCGAAGAGAGTTCCAGTGTAGAACGAAACCACCATAATGAGCAGAGCCACGAGCATCACTTGCCACGTCTTGGAATAGAATGCCAAAGACAGCATGATTCCTCCCCTCCTTGAACCTTGGTTTTTTGCACGTCAATGTTTTATGGTTCTGAGGTTGGGAATTTCTCAGGTTCTTTCTGATAAGTCTGCGTGGTGATTTTAGCTGGCAAAGATCTCATGGAGAGTGAAAAATAAGATTCAGAGATCTCGAAGTACATTTGAAGAAGATGAAGAAAGCGAGGAAACAGACGCAGCTGAGATCCGTGTGTGGGCAGTGTGGGGCGTATTGTCGGTGCTGTAGCGACTGAGCTGTGGGTCGACGCTCCGGACTTCCAAACCCGCGTCAAAACTCGCGTCGAAACACGGGTCATCATCAAGTTCGGCCTTCAAGGTAGGTTAGTGGAAAAAATAGGCTTTCATATAATGTTTAAGAATATATTACAAAAATATCTTATATTTTAATTGTTTAAGAATATATTACAAAAATATCTTATATTTTAATTTTATATAAATATTGATAAAATCATATACGATTATATGCATTACAATTTAGACTTGGTGAATCATGCAAAATCAGCAACTAAAATAAAAAAAATGAAAACAAAAAATAAAAATAAAAAGTAATCTTGTAAGAGACAATCGAAAGAGAATACTAAAATCAAAAATGATAAAAAAAATAGAAAAAGATATTAGACGAAGGTCGAATGGTATTCTTCGTAATAAAAAAGCGGAAAATTTGTGTTTTTCATAGCAGAAATGTTGATGAGTGTTTTTGAGCAGATATGTTGTATATAAGAAGCAATAATTTCAGATTTGAGATTTTTTTTCTTTTTTCTTTTTACAAAATGAAAACGGTGTTTAGTTATTCTCCAAATCACAGTATATTATATTTTTAATGTTGTTTTGTTTATATTTCTTTATTTTATCAATGTTTTCTGAAAAAGAAATAATGTGTATTGAACTCCAATAATGTTTTCTTCTTATACGTGTAATTGATAGAACGTGAATAGCAAATGTATGATCAAAAGTCTCAAATAATATAAATTATGTTACTATAATTATAAATTTCAGTGTGTAAATTGAAATTGTTCCATTTTGAAATGTGTATACAATTTTATGGTCATATATGTAGCATCAAACTTAATTTATAAAAATTGAAAGTATACAGTAGTGTAAGTTGTTGTTAACTTAATTTTGTATAATGTGTGATTGTAAATCTGACAAATTACAATCAATTTGTATTTGAATGTCATATATATATATATATATATATATATATATATATATATATATATATATATATATATAGTATATAATATATGTATATATGCAGTATATTAACTATTCATTCTTGATATGTAAGATGTATAAATTTTAAGGTGGATGATGTGCTATTACCAATCAATACAACATTATTGTTTAGTATTCTCGGTTGCAAAAAAAAATTCTTTGTATATTATCTGTATATTTCTTGTATATTATCTATGTATGATACATATAATTCGTGTATACAGTCATCTGTCTTCATGATCATTATTCAACATCTATACGAAAAAATATTTTGTGTATATCTTGTGTATATTTCTAGTTTATTTTATGTATATATTTCTATATAGTTCTTACATACAATGATTCCTTGTAAGTTTTTTTTTTGCACTTGCCATCAAAATAATAGGTTTGTGTATATATATATATATATTTGGTATATTTTATGCATATTATTTATATATTTATTGTATATAATGATTTGTCATGCATTTTCTCTCGCTTGTCATCAAAGTAATATGTAATTTTTTTTATATTTCAGGTACGATGATATAATGATGAAGTACATACTGTCAATGAGTAAAGTGCGAGAGAGTTTGACCGAAAAGACTGAAAAATAGATGATTTTTATTACAAATATTAATTATCATTACAAATCATTGGCCAAGGCCATTGACATATTTGATTGAAGTTAGTTATATATTTCATTCACATTGCAAACTGACAGTTCTAATTAATTGTCACTGACAGTTCAAATTAACAATTACATCTTCATTACATTGCAAAAATATATCTAAATATACAATTTATATATTTTTTGTATACATAGTGTATAATATGCACTAATATCAGACATGTATATTGTGATTATACTAATACACATATGTATTCACTGAATAATAATAACCGTCACACATTAACAAATGACAATTATAATTGGTTGTCAATAATAGTCCAAATTGACATTCACATCCTCATTATATTGTAGGAATATCTGTGGGTATATAATTTATATATTTGTTATATATGTTGCATATATTATGATGATAGTTTTACTCAAAACAACTAAAATCTAAAAATATAATTAGAACCACAATATAAACTAATATTGAAACGCATATTAATATACATTAGTACATAATAGCATAATAACTATTCAAATTGACATTTACATCCTCATTATATTGCAAGAATATCTCTGCGTATACAATCTATATATTTGTTATATACAATGCATATATTCTGATAACAGTTTTATTCAAAACAACAAAAAAATAAATAAATAAATAACCCATATCACTTGTTTTATGCAATTTCTATATTTGTTGCATAAGGTATATATATTATAATGGCAGTTTTACTTAAAACAATTAGAATTTAAAAATACAATTAAAATCACAGTATAAATTGAGACTAAAACGTATGTTAAGATACATTACTACAAAACAACATGATGACAATTCAATTTGACATTTATATCATCATTATATTGCAGGAATATCGTTGGATATAGAATCTGTATATTTGTTGTATACAGTGCATATATTATGATAACAATTTTATTTAAAATAACCAAAATCAAAAAATACAATTAAGTCACATTATAAAAGGGGATTGAAACACATGTTAATATATATTACAGACATAATCAAAACAACCAAATCAAAGAACATACACCAGAACTTCAATGCCAAAAACTGGGTCTAAAATATATGTTAATATACATTATACCTGTACGACATTACGTCAGTTTTACTTAAAACAACCAGAATATGAAAATATACACGAAAACTTCTTTACCCAAAAATACACTTAGATTCACATTATAAAGTGGGGCTGAAATGTATGTTAATACACATTACTGTAGAACAACACAATTTTATAAACTGACTGGCTGCTCAATAAAGATGGAGTACATCAGTTTTAAGAAAAAATAAAGACAAAAAAAGATGTATAATTAACATCCCAAAACCCATTTCTCTATTAGCTGGACCATAGTAGGGATGTCATATCTTATTGATTTTTTAGAGCCACTCTCAATTCCATCTGATTGTTTCAATTTACCATAGCCGTACAAAAGGGAATTAAGTATTTGCTAATGAATAGAAACATTAAAGTATACTAAAATTGTTTTCCCATGTACGAAATACTCCGTAAAAGATAACATAAAAGGTCCATAGTCACTACAAATAATAGAGAAAAACATAGATCATATTAAAAATCATAAATTTGATTGCAACATTGGTATTGTAAAGAATCATCTTTGAAGATGTATTAACATTATCCTGGTTTCACCATTTGTATATAGCAAGGAAATATAATCTATACTCAAATAAAAAAATATCTATATTCACCTAGAAAACAGAATGATGACCAGATCAGGATGTTTAAGGCAATATTTTACAAATATAGCTCCCAATTGAAAACAAAGTGAACACGGATTGAAAGAAATACTCACACAGAAAACAAAGTGACAAGCAGAGTTAAATATTTAGGACAATATTTTACAAATACAAAATCTTCAAATTAAAAGCAGCCGAATATAGAATTAAAGATGCGAAGATGTTACAAAAGGTAAAAAATCTAATGTGAGAAAGGAATGACTTAATAGTTTCTAATATAGAAATTAGTTATATGTATAGAAAACGTTTTTGAGTGCGTGGTTTAAAAAATAATATTCTTATAAATAAAACTAAAATGTCTCAAAAATGAAAAGAACGAACTTTACAAAAATATTTTTGATAATATTTAAAAAAATCAACATTTATTGTAATTTTCACTAGGTTATTCACAGGCATACCACTATGGTTTATTATCGGCCCGGCCAGAAGGCTCAAAACTCCAAAGCGAAAGAATAATGAGAAAATTATAGAAAATATGAAAAAAAAATCATAATAACATATCCTGTTCTTTTATAAAGTTTCAATTATAAAACTTAAATCAAATAAATCATATATTTTTATTATCAACAGTAGTGAATCATTACAGAGCTTCTTCTGATGCCTAGAAACGAATTTGCGAATCACGGGAGAGGGGCTGTAGAGGCAATGGCATTGTTGCTGCA
Source organism: Tinospora cordifolia (assembly GCA_030144865.1). Taxonomy (NCBI): domain Eukaryota; kingdom Viridiplantae; phylum Streptophyta; class Magnoliopsida; order Ranunculales; family Menispermaceae; genus Tinospora; species Tinospora cordifolia. The sequence continues at coordinate 13,186 of JAJIYU010004501.1, forward strand.
GTGATGGCCAAGCAGCAGCGGCAGGCTAAGTAGGCTCTAACAGGGAAGCGGAGCGGCAAGCAGGGTTGTGACAACAGACGGTGCAACCAAGAACCATGGAGATGTGAGTAGATACGACAAGCAGCAGTGCATAGGTTGGAGAAAAGGAGGAGAGACAATAGGGACGACGATGAGCGAGGGTATAGTGGCAACAACAGAGGCGTGAGTGGTGTGTGACAAACAACAGCAAAGGGCAGCAAGTGCGACGATGGTGAGCGTGTGCAGCAGGTGCGGGCAACAGGGGCCGAGAACAAAATGAAGAAGAGGTCACGAACAGATACAGTCACACTGGGAATGTGTTTCGGTAACATGCTCCAGCGAATCCCTGCGCGTGGTTTCACTGACATTGAAATCCTCCTCTGCTACCTCTAGCACCAGAAATGTTCAAAACGGGAATATCAGATGTGACAAACATCAAAGGACACCGAGGATGACGATGATGGCGAACAGACGATGAAACGGTGCTCCTAGCGCTAGCCGCCACACGACTAGATTAGCAAGCTTTGCCATTCGCGTCGCCATGGCACAACTCTAATTCGATCACAAGGGTTTAGGGTTTTCAAAAGTGAACAATGCTTGAACACTTTCTGTTTCCGGATGAAGAGCAGAAGCTTGAAGAATGGGGCAAGTTCAATGAACGTTTGTATTGTTGGCAGTTCATGCGTACCAAAGTTACACTAAAAGTATATTAATATTATATTAATTATATATTAATTTTTTTTATATATTAATAGTTATTATTCAATAATTTTTATAACACTATATACTAATATTATATTAACTGTATTAATATTATATTATTATTTATAAGTTAAATATTATATTAATGTTATTTAAATTTTATATTAATATTATCTAGACTGTAGACTAACTTTTGATATATTAATAATTATTAATAAATAATTTTTGTAGTATTGTATATCAAAGTTATAACAACTATATATTAATGTTATGCTATTATTTATAAGCTAAATGTTATATCAATGTTATACCAATTATATTTCAATTTTTAGTATACTAATTATTGTTAATCGATGATTAAGTTAACTTTTTATATATTTTTGATATTAAGTTAAATATCAATATTTATGTAATTATTCCTATTTTATTATAAATAATGGTGTTTTCTCAATAAACTGGATCTAGCTTGACTGATCATTGATCACAAAAGACTAATGGGCCGGATTGGGAAGCCGAAGGACATTTATTCATGAGATTGACCATTTCAGAAATGTGTAGAAGCTCCCAAAAAACAAACAGCAAATTGAAACTCTTGCATCAACAAAATTAACATACACAATTCTCTTCAACTTCACTTAAAAAAGAAATGAATTGCATTTTTTTTTTCACTGGCTATTGCACTAATAATAATTCTTATAATTCTTGCTCTCTTTTAAGTTGTTCCATAATTAGAAGCATCTTCTATTTGGATATGAATTTTGTGAAGCAACTCATACAAGAGTTTAATTTCTGGATGATTAGTGAAACCTGAAACAAAGGAGTGCACACAACTTCTAATCTCAATCCAGCTACACCCTACCATCTTCTTGGCACCTTTAGCATCCATAGCTCTTCTTACTGCAAATGCATTCTCCCATTCATTAATGGCTGTATACATGTTTGCAAGAATAACATAGTTTGAACTATTCTCTGGTTCATCTTCCCAAAGATGCCCCACCACCCGCTTTGCCATCTCCATGTGTCCATGCAACTTGCAAGCACGAAGCAACACGCCCAACATCACATAATCGGGTTTAAATGGCATTTCCGAGATTAGAGCTTCGGATTCCTTTAATAACCCGGCTCTAGCCATTATGTCAACAATACATGTGTAATGCTCAGCCTTGGGCTTGATCAAGTACTTGTTAATCATATCATCGAAGTATTGAAAACCCTCACTAACCAAACCACAATGAGCGCAGGCACTTAGTACACCAATGAAGGTGACTTCATTAGGAGTAACTTCAGATTCTGTTGATAAAACCATTTCTTCGATAAGATTCAAAGTTTCCGTAGCTTCACCATTCTGTGAGAACCCGCAAATCATTGCATTCCAGCAAGCCAGATCCTTCTCTGGCATTGACTGAAAGATCTTCAAAGCATCATCCATTTCTCCACACTTCGCGTACATATCAAGCATTGCACTTCCCACAATAACATCAGTTTCCACACCGAACTTTAATGCAAGACTGTGAAACTGTTTACCCTTCTCACATAAATTGGCAGTAGCACAAGCATTGAATAAACTTCCGAAAGTGAATGAGTTCGACTCTATTTGCATCAAATGCATTTGACTGAACAACTTTATTGCGTGCTTCTCAAAGCCATTTTGAGAAAGCCCACTAATTATTGCAGTCCAAGAAACCTCATCTACATTGGGCATCATCCCCTCAAACAACCTGAAAGCAAATTCGACATGCCCACATTTAGAATACGAGTTAATCAATTGATTACAAGTGAAACGATCTGAACAAAACCCGTATCGAACAATCAATGAATGAACCTGCATTGCTTCAAACACTTCAGCATCATTCAAAACAGAAGCATAAGTGAACTCATCAGCAGCAACAACCCCGTCTTCTAAAAGCTCCTGGAACAAACGAAAACTCAGACCCTTAATTCCACACTTTGAGTAACAAGAAATCAACGCATTCCAAGCCACCAAATCTCTTTCAGCCGTTTCATCAAACACTTTTCTTGCATCCCAAACCTCCCTTGCTTCTCCATACATTATAATCAAATTGGTCCCAACAAAAGCATCCGAATTGCCTCTAACCTTAACAATTTCAGCATGAATTTGCTTCCCAAGTCCCAAATCACAACACGGGACAATGATCGCGTAAGTGTAACTATCGGGCCTAACGAGGGTAGTATTAACATTAGTATTTCGCATTCGGAGGAAATGGGCAATGGCCAATTCGAATCTTCGTTTTCGGGCATACCCAGAAATGACGATATTCCATGATCGAGAATCAGTTAGCGGCGAGGTTGAGAGGAGATTGTGTGCCTCGTCGAGACGGTGGGATTTGATTAAACCAGACAAAAGGGTGTTGTAGGATACGACATTAGGGAAGGAAATGAAGTGCAGGAGGAGGTTTAAAGCATCAGATAAGAAGCCAGATTGGACGTAGGATTGAAGGAGGAGATTGCACTGGTAAGTATGGTTATGGAAACCGTTCTTGAGGAGGGAAGCATGGAGTTTTGGAGCTTGTTTTAACATGAGGAAAGTAGAAGAGTGAAGCGAAGGGAAGATGAACGTTGGATGGTTCTTCTAATTTGAATCTTGGGGACTTCTTAACGGTAAGTAACTGTTTCTAATTATACTATATGTAAAGCGAATAGAGCTTAATTCACCGTAGGCCACTTTTGATATAACTGTATAAGTTTTTAAATTATCGACTATTTTTTAAAGCCAAAGGTTTGAATAAATATAAATGTAAATATATATTTATGGGTAATTTGGTAAGGTAAGATTAAATATTTTTACCATCCGTTAAAAATACTTGACTCAGGAGCTATAATTATTAATTAACGACCTAATTTTTATAAATATTTTACCATTTATTAAAAATATCTAATTATGATATTAGGGTATCCCTAAGGCTCTGGGGACGATGCCCTTCCACCTCAGCTTTTAAAAAAAAATAAAAAAAGGGGAGGAAGAGTATTGAGCGCTCAGTTGCACCGAACGCTCAATATTTTTTAGATGACATGACACCCTATTGAGCATCACCTTGGAGCCATCAAACAGGCGCTGAGGATGCCCTTATATCAGAAACTATTTAAGGTTAAAACTATCATATAATAGTCTAATTATGTTTCATTTTTTTTAATGACATGGTGATGTAATATATTGTCACAACTTAATTATTATTTTAACACATATTTTTTAAAAAATTTATTTTCCATCTTTTTATCAGTCAATTTCAGCTACCCTTTATTTATTTATCTTTTGATAACTTTAAGTCACTTTTTCATTTGCGTGCAATGTTGTATAATGCATTTGTCTGTGAATTAATTTTGTAAAAAATGTTTAGAACAATTTGTTTAATTAATTGGTCCCTGGTGTCAGTGTCCATATAATATGCATAGCAAGAAAGATAATTAAGAAGTTGATTAGTGTATCTCTTTTTCTTAGATTTGCTATAATAACACGTTTGCTTAAACAAGCAATGACACATATTTGTACTGTTGACATTATAGACTTCATAGCATTTTACAACTCTAACAATTTTTTTTAATCATATATTACATGAAAGAATTAACAATTTATAAATACAAAAAGAAAAAAAAAAGTTGCATTTGAGTTTAACATTATGGTACATGTTGCCGATGGCAAAACGACTCGAAATTTTTACCAAATCTTGAACCTTAGAGTGGCTGCAACCTACTAACCAAAATGAGGTAGGACTATGCATTGAGAATCTAGGCTTAAACTTTACCAATTGATTGAAGTTGAGATGCTACAAGTAGCAACAATTTAGGATTGGACTGTTAGCATTTGCCAATGATATGAGATTGAGTTGTTATGCATTGTTCACTGAGTAGTCAAGAAAGATATGAGATCCAAAGGGGTAGGGGGTTTTCTAGGAGGCTAGAGAGATAAAATAGTTAGGGCACCGCAAGTTGTTAATTTGCATTTTCCTCCCAACCTTTGAGGCTGCCTTAGGTGGCACTACTTGTGGTACTTGTTCTCCACAAGTAGTTATTGGGGCAAGAAATTATACAACCATGTATAGCTTTCCCCTAATTAGTTGTCGCATACACAATGATGGGCTAAGGCAGTTATTCATGTTCATGTCTGCCTTCACCTTAGTTCCTACAAGTCAATTTGTTATAAAACTAACTTAAAACTTTCACTAGGTGTCCCTACTGAGCTTCACAATTAGGATCCATACCTACGTGCCACTTTGTCGCATACTCTAACTAGCTGACACATTTTTTGTCCAATTGAACTTTTATTTCCACATGCACATCAAATTTGTATGAATTTAGCTCCTATGAGCCTCTGCATTCCCTCGCACACTAGAGTTTCCAATTACCAAGTCCAACAATTTACCATGGCCTTTAGTCAAGTCATGCATTTGTTGAATCACCTTCAACAAATGTTGCCCTGAACATTATCCTGGTTGCACCATGCTGTCGTTTTGAGCACACCAATGCCCTATTAAATTTCAGTAGCCTCGGACAATGACATTGAGAATCCTCAATCTTAACAACTAAGGAGTTGATAGGATATCAAACTGAATTGATTATCAACTATATCAATCCAATGCCTATAGCTGATCGAGTTCTAAAGAGGAGCAATTGTTCTTTGGGTAAGTGTCATTTGGCATCTAAGATAAGATAAGATTAGGATTAATTTTAATTTTATTCTTATATTTGATTGCAGAGGAATGGAATCAAACACAAAATTGGGCATACTTTTTTATCCAACTAGTGTTAAATAAAGCTATTCCATTACTTTGGGTTTCAGGGACTTCATCTCACTAGTTCATTTGGAGCATAACCATAAGCACTTAAGGAGGTAGATGGTTACTTAGTAGTTGGAAATTGTTTAAAATCTTTAGGGTGTGTTTGGTATATAGAATATGATAAAATTATTCTTATAGAATATGATAGGATGGAATTTAATTGAACAAAAATTGATTAAAAACAGACTCATCTGGTATTTGATGCAAAATGAGATGATTATAAATAAATAATAATATAAAAATAAATTTTTAAAAAAATTAAAACTATGATTTTGCAACAATATCATAATCAATAAAGGTAGCATTATACAAAAAAATAAAAGCTTGGGATAAATCAATCTCATAATTTTAGGTAGAATTATTTTATCCTAAAACGATGGGATAAAGTGTTGGACTCATAATTAATTTTAGTCATATTCCTCCATAGCCAAATCACGACAGTAAAACTATTTTTAATAATATTTCATCCAATCTTAGGTAGGAAACATCTCATTAGAGTGGGTGATCTTGTACTTAACTAATTATACCAAGCCACAACTACAAACACCTACAAACATTGTTGATTAATTAACGGTTGAAACTAACTCAAACTTAAGACCTTTAGCCTAGGTGTTCTTTTACTTGACAAATTCCCCTAAAACGCAGCCGCAAACACAACCACAAACACTTAAAAGACATCGTTGGTTAATAAGTACCTGGAAATGACTCGAAGTTAAAGACATTTCAGGTAGGTGCTCTTGTGCCTAACTATTAAATTGACCTATTGTTTATTCGTATATTGTATATTTAAACTATGTATACTACATATATAGATACCCTTCTCACATCCTTCCTGACTGCTAAGGTGAATAAAACCCAATCCTCACAAAGGAAGGAAAAAAGAGGTGACCTTGAAGCCTGAAACTCTCATCTTCAACTTTTGCCATTGCCTTACTTTAGGGCTTGAGAGATTATTGCACTAAAGACCAGCCTAATTTCTCTTCAAAATTATAGTAAGATAATAAAACTATTTATACAACTAGCTATTAACATTATTTCAAAAATAATTTAAAAACAAAAAAAAAAAAGATTAAGGGGCACCAGATGTGAAAATGAAATGATATAAACCTTAATAATATATATACCAACTCTTCATTCAATAGTAGCAATTACATAAATTGTGTAACTATTAATGATCACTTTAATAACTTTAAAAATTGTAGTTTTCTTGGTGAGGTTGGAACTAGATTAGAGTGAATCCTAAGACAAAGAGGTCTCCCTTTTCAAATTGAGTTGTGGAAAGTGTAACTATCTTTTTATTAGACAACCGAAAGATCAATTGGTACAAAAAATAAAATAAAATAAAAATAAATAAAGTAAAGAAATTTATAAGCAAAGCCGTGGAAAAAACTAAAAAATAAAAAAAGGAAGAAAAAGAGAGCACCTTTTATGGGATTTCCCCCCAAAAGGCTTAGAAGTCATAAGTTAATGCAATATGTCAAAAAAATTACAATGAGCCTTCTTCTTCCAAAGTAATTAGCGACCAACACTGATTTAACAAAAATAAATGATAATAAATTTAATTAAATTATTTAAATGACAATAATTAGAGTCTGATATAACATTACTAAACAAAAATAAATAAATAAATAAATATAGTAACCTCAGGGTATCAGCTATCGCTGTATAATAATAGCACTGAGGTGACACTCAATGTGGCAGAGCGTTGAGCATTCGGTACAGATCGAGCGCTCAATGTTTTAATTAATTTTTTAATTTCTTTTTTTAAAAATTTGACGTGACCGCGGCACCCCAAAAGAAATGCTCTCATATTTTCACGTACATTCAAAAAATAAAAATAAAAAATAAAAAAAATAAATAAAAGGAAAAAGAGGTCCCAGTCAATCCAGTTCAGCAATACAACAAATAGTTATTTATTTTAAATTATTTACCATGATGTCATTTTGTACATAGACTAATGTACACATGAACCCTATTGTATTTGGGGTCTAAGAAGAAGAAAATGTAGCACGGATCCGTCTCCAGGGCATCCCAAGATTTTGATCAAAGAGAATTGAACCGTCAGATGACATGAAAAATGAGACTTGGGAGGCAGGGTGTTACAAAAACGCAGTCGCAAACACAACCACAAACACTTAAAAGACATCGTTGATTAATAAGTACTTGGAAATGACTCGAAGTTAAAGACATTTCAGGTAGGTGCTCTTGTGCCTAACTATTAAATTGACCTATTGTTTGTTCATATATTGTGTATTTAAACTATTTATACTACATATATAGCTACCCTTCTCACATCCTTCCTGACTGGTAAGATGAATAAAACCCTATCCTCACAAAGGAAGGAAAAAAGAGGTGACCTTGAAGCCTAAAACTCTCATCTTCAACTTTTGTCATTGCCTTACTTTACGACTCGAGAGATTATTGCACTAAAGACCAGCCTAATTTCTTTTCAAAATTATAGTAAGATAATAAAACTATTTATACAACTAACTATTAACATTATTTCAAAAATAATTTAAAAAGAAAAAAATAGATTAAGGAGCACCAGATGTGAAAATGAAATGATATACACCTTAATAATATATATACCAACTCTTCATTCAATAGTAACAAATGTAGCAATTACATAAATTGTGTAACTATTAATCACTTTAATAACTTCAAAAATTGTAGTTTTCTTGGTGAGGTTGGAACTAGATTAGAGTGAATCCTCAGACAAGAGGTCTCCCCTTTCAAATTGAGTTGTGGAAAGTGTAACTATCTTTTTATTAGACGACCGAAAGATCAATTGGTACAAAAAAAAATAAAAATAAAAATAATAAAAGTAAAAAAAATTTATAAGCAAAGCCGTGGAAAAAACTAAAAAATAAAAAAAAAAGGAAGAAAAACAGAGCACCTTTTATGGTATTGCCCCCCAAAAGGCTTAGAAGTCATAAGTTCATGCAATATGTCAAAAAGTTTATTAGAATGACTTTTCTTCTTCCAAAGTAATTGGCAACCAACAGTGATTTAACAAAAATAAATGATAATAAATTTAATTAAATTAGTTAAATGACAATAATTAGAGTCTGATATAACATTACTAAGTAGAAATAAATAAATAAATACAGTAACCTCATAGCATCAGCCATCGCTATACAATAGTACTGAGGTAACGCTCAATGCGGCAGAACATTGAGTGCCTAATATTTTAATTAATTAATTAATTTTTTTTAATTTGACGTGGCAGCAGTACCCCATAAGAAATGCTCTCATATTTTGACGTACATTAAAAAAAAAAAAAAAAAAAAAAAAGGAAAAAGAGGTCCCAGTCAATCCAGTTCAGCAATACAACAAATACAACTCAACCCCACACTTTCCGGACTCCAGCACACTTTTCTTCGGTCACCTTGGCAAGTTCGTCATGGGATCGTTCCAGGAAGCTTCATTTAATTTCTGGGCATGCTCCAATTTCAAGGGTGGTGCTGGCTTGTCCTTGTCCCACAGACCACATTTGCAATGACAGTACCCTTGAAAGCTGTTCGATGGTTGAATCTTGTGGCCTACACGAGAGGGTGCTTTGTAGGTTTCTCATATATGATTGACCCAACTAGCTGAGATTGATGTGACTTTCATTGGTCAGCCACCATGGTTTTGTGGTTCACAAAAAAAAAAATAAGGCAATTGAATTGACAATACGTAAAATTCCTTGTGGTAAGTTTGAGTCATGAACATGGGGAGTCCTGAGACCGCTTTAAAGCACATTATACCTAACTTGATTTAACCATTCACTATATTTCCATAATTTAAGGAAAAAAAATCATCACTAATTATTTATTATATGAGAGTAACATTGGGTAATTATCATTTGAATAAGGTCCTAAAAGCAGTTCTTTATAAATATAATTTAGGGTACATTTGGTCAGTGAGAAAACATTTTTTAGAAAAAATTATGAATTTCTTTAGAAAAATAGTTTTTTCATATTTGATTAGCAAAAATGGTAAGAAAATATTTTAAAAAATTTTGGATCCAAAATTTTGGTTTTTTTAATAAATTTGAATAATTATTTTTTATAACTAATTTTTGGCCAGTTTTCTTATACCAAGCAAATAATTATAAGATTTTTTTTTAAATTTGACTGTTAAAAGTAGGGCTTTTGCACTAATTGGATTTAACTTGTTAAATTAATAGAAAAAAAATGTGTAGGCAAAAATATTTTTTCATGAACAATTACTTTGCTTAGGCTCAAGTTTCAATCAAATACCAACTTAATTTAAATAAATTTTTGCTAAACTTTTCAAACCCAATCCAATTTAATGGACCCATTATTAGTTCAAGTTGGTCGAATTAGTCTATTAATTTATTAAATTGCATGATTTTAAATAACATTTTATAAAACTCATTCTGAATTAATTAAGTGCAAGTGATGTAGTAATGATAAGATAAATGATTACTGCCCTCATGTTGATAATATAAAATTTTGGGTGATTTAAGCATGATAAGTGTTTACCATTAAAATAAAATAACAAAATTATATCGTGATTATTATAATATTTTTCTTAGTTGAGCATGGTTAGGTTTCCAATAAATTCAACAAAACTATAAAAAGCTTAATCCAACTCAAATAGAATTAAGGGTTACAAGGCTTATACTCGAGTTGGTGAGTACCGTCAGATCAATCAAGCCGGTTTATAGACAAAATCTTTTGCCCTTATTAATAACTTATCTACTCATGATAATCCACACAGTCAGATCCTTATCTTATAGTTATAATTTTTGAGTCCAGTAACTTCTATCATGGTATTAAAGTAAAATTTATCGACGAGGTCTTCTATTTAAACCATTTATCTACCATTTTGAACATTAAATGCCATAATATATACTTATAATCATTAAATTAATTTTTGCATATCTTAATGTATAGATCATATCATATCACATATTATAAGGGTATCAGTTATAGAGTTTAATGGTGCTGAGATCAGCATTAGAGTGTTGAACACTTGATCTACATCGAGTACTCAACACTCTAATTTTTATTTATTTTTTAAAATGAGCTATCATGCTCATTGTTCCTAGTGTCTGTTTGGGCACCGAGGACGCCCTAATATTTTATATATAAGGCCATGTTTGTTACATGAGATAAGAATATGATAGGACAAAAAATTATTTTAATCCGGTGTTTGGAACTACATAGGATTGGATAAAAAATTATCCGGACCCACTTATTTATCCTATGTTAGTGGAATAACTCAAACCCACTATTTTTGGTAGGATTGAGTTATCCTATCCAAAAAAAAATTTTTTTTTTTGACTTAATTTTTTTTAAAATATTTTTTTAAAATTTTTATATCTCATCCTATCTTATCTTATTCTATCTCATTTGTGTGCACTAGACAGGCCTAAGAGATCAAAGTGATCACTTAAGTGCGTCAGCGTTTGTAAAATCATTGAATAAATAAATGTTACATCTTTGTTGTATATAATGTCTTTGTCACGGGTCACCAAAGTCCATCCATCAATTTCCTCGTGTTTGCAAGCCTGTGATTGTC
>JAJIYU010004502.1:0-24197 GCA_030144865.1 Tinospora cordifolia
AAAAATAGAAAGTCAAGTGTGTGTCACTTGTAAAGTAACATGACCCAACCCGCCAATTGGTTAAGTCCACCGTCAAAAGGAACGGTGGTTATGTCCAACTCTCAAATCAAATAACGTGGGGGTTGGGGTGTTACATGAACTCACACATTGTGTTATTAAAGGTGGATAAATTTATTTAGTAAACTTCATGGTGCTGGATATGAAAGAAGATAATGAGATACCTCCCATCCTTAGTAGACCTTTTTTAGCCATAGGAGGATGGATTAATTGATGAGCACAAGGATGAACTCACATTGTGAATGAAAAGAAGGTTGTTTTCAATATATGTCAATCAATGTTATACAAGCAATACTTCTTGTCATTGAATTGATGTTATAGAAGGGTGTACATTTGAGATAATGGGCAATGTTGCTATAGATGATCCATAAGAAAGGTGCATAGTGCAATCTCTATTGACTGAGTAAGCAATTCGTGAAGACAATCAAGAGTATGTTTATGCTTTAGAAGCTTCAAGGGCTAGAGATAACTAATGTCTCATTGAGAAACTTCATGGATTTAAAAGGAAGCCCCACAACTTGAGTTGAAATAGTTGTTGGGTCCTTTGGAAGATGAAGTACTTTAGGAAATGTGAGACATACCCGGTTATTGTATCCTCTTCTTTGACTGAAGCATAATAGGATAAGTTACTTTAAGTTCTTCAAGAGTACAAATTGGCCTTAGGATAGACTATTGATGATATTAAGGGGATTAGCCCTATAATATGAATGCATAAGATCTTGATGGATGATTCTTATAAGCCTATAGTGGAACACTAGAAGATCGAATCCAATTATGAAAGAAGTGGTGAAAAGGGAAGTTATGGAATGGTTAAATGCATGAATTATTTATGTCATCACTGACTTGTCTTGGGTGAGCCTAATTCATGTGGTGGCAAAGAAGGGGGTATTACAATGGTGAAGAATAAAGAAAGGGAATCCATTGCTTCTTGAACTACTATAGGTTGGCAAGTATGTAATAATCATTGAAAATTGAATAAAGCTACAAAAAAGATCATTTCCCTTTACCACTCATTGATCAAATGTTATACTCGAGGGTTTTGAGTCATATTGCTTCCTCGATGGATATTCTAGGTATAAATGGATTTGCATTGCCCCCAAAGATAAAAAGAAGACCACCTTTAATTATCTGCATGGTATCTTTGCTTTTCGAAGAATGTTGTTTAGTTTATGTAATGCAATAGCTGATGGCTTATTTTGCTAATATGATTGTAGAAATTATGGAGGTTTTTATGGATGATTTTTTAGTTTTTGGACTTTAATTTAATCAAAGCTTGGTGAATCTCACTTGAGCATTACAAAGGTGCCAAGAGAAAAACTTGGTACTTAACTATGAAAAATGTCACTTCATGTTTTGCGAAGGTATTGTGCATGGGCAAAAAGTTTCATACAAAGGATTAGAGTTAGACCATGCAAAGATTGATGCAATTGAAAGCCTAATGTTTCCCATTAACATGAAGGGGGTGCGACGTTTCATAGGGCTTGTTGGGTTTTATTTTTAATTTATTAAAGATTTCTCAATAAAAGCAAAGCCCTTATCTAACTTGCTCGAAAAGGATACACTTTTTGTGTTTGTTGAAGAATGTCAAGCTACCTTCAAACAATTGAAGCATCCATGACCACCCCTATTATTGTAGCTCCGAATTGGACAAACCCATTTGAAATTATATATGATGCAAGTGATGATGTCGTAGGTACGATATTGAGACAATAGAGAAAAAATGTGTTCTGGGTTATATATTATGCTAGCAAGACATTTGATAACACTCAAAAGAATTACACCACCATTGAGAAAGAGTTATTAGTAGTGGTTTATGTTTGTGAGAGATTTTGGGCTTATAAAGTTAGGTCAAAACTCACTACATATACTAATCATGTGACCTTACCACATTTATTTGCTAAGAACGAGGCAAAACCTTAGGTGATTTGTTGGGAGTTACTATTATAGGGATTTGATCTCAAAATCAAGGACTAAAAGAGTTATGGGGATTTAATGGCAGATCATATTCATAAGTTACAATTAGGGGATCATGAGGACAAGACAACTTCAAGAAGCGTTTTCAGTTGAGCATCTATATAAAATATTGGAAGTTGTACCATGGTATGTTGCCTATGCTAATTTTAAAGTAAATGATGCCTTGCCTCATCATGATATGCTTCATGGCCAAAAGAAGAAATTTCTTTATGATGTCAAGTTTTATTGGGATGAATCATTTCTTTACAAGCATGCAACGATCAAATTATCCAACAATGCATTCTAGAGGGAGAGACGAAAAATTCCTATTGCATGTCATTCATTCCCTTATGGTAGTCATTATGCTCACAAATTCACAGTTCTATAAAGGTATTACAATGTGAATTTTATTGGCCTACTCTCTTCAGAGATAACTGTACTTTTATGAAATCTTGCAATGACTGTATTTGACAAGGTAATACATCTAAGAGAAATGAAATACCCTTGACTACTTTTGTGGAAGTTGAACCTTTTGATGTTTGGGACATTGATTTTGTGGGACCTTTTTTGACATCAAATAGCAAGTTATATAATCTACTTGTTGTTGATTACACATCAAAATGGGTAAAAGCTATCACTATAGCAAAGAATGACGCTTGGCCGGTGTTGAAGTTCATCTAGAAGAATATATTAAAAAGATTTGGAACACCATATGCTATGGAGTAAAGCATAAGGTTGCATTGCCCTACCATCCTCAAACAAATGGCCAAGCTAAGGTTTCAAATCGAGAGATTAAAAGAATCCTACAAACAACAATGAATACCAAAAGGAATAATTGAGCATTGAAGTTGCATGATGCATTATGGGCATTGTATATAAAACACCCTTTATGTAACACACAGCCTCCAACTCGTGGCCCAAGTCCGGCTCAAAGGGCTTAATTACCATTATGTCCTTGGCACGTTTGCATCATGTGCGTATCAATTTCAAAATCATGGCCACCTGAGAGGCGGGAGCGTTACTTTAATTCTATTTTTCATTTTCTTTCTATTTCGGTCCCAACTCTATGGGATAATAATCCATGTAATTTCACATAAAAACTTTAAAATCATTTGATAAAAATAAATCAATATTATTCATTCGAAAATCAACTTGAGTATTCATGCGGTACAAAGACCTTTGAGCTTATTTAATGGCATAGCTTTAAACTGGAAAGAAAACTAGGAGCCAACATACCCAACTTATAAAAGCAAATTCTGAATTAAAAGTTGGCTAATTAACATCCATTAGTCACGCAGCTTCTGATCAATTATTTCCTGAAATGTTAGAAAAACAAAGGGGTGAGCTCAAGAGCCCAATGGATCATCCCAAATATTTAAATTATTATTTCAATCAAACCAAGCACACATATCAAACACTTTCATGAATTAGGTGATTCAAATAATTAGTTATTCACAGTTGACATTAAGACCAAAAGGGATATTACTCAATATTCCAAATCTAGGAGAAAAGCCAAATATGAACGCTCAAACTTGTAATTGGTGAAGTGAGGTTAAATTTGAATGCCTAGTTCACCATTTGAGAAGTGGGGTTAATACGTACACACAGTTGTCACTCACAAAAAATCAAAATACCAACAAGTCAGGTTTGGCTTGGAACACTCATAGTGAAAACCCTCACTGGGCTGGTACGTGGTTATAATGTTTATTTAATCTTTCTTTGATAGTAAACAGTGGCATGATAAATTGGAAATAACATGTAAACATGGTAAACATTATAGGCATGTTACAACATATAACATAGATCATGTTATCACACATATCATGCATCATCATTCATATAATCTATGCATGCATATTCACCGTATAACTTGCATATTCGATAAAAACCATAGTCCTAGAATACAAACATGCATGCATACATTATTTAAATTAAAATAATAAATTAAAACCAAAAATCATCTTCACCTTAAATGCATAATCCCATTTCTCTTGATATTCCAAGCTCTTTGATCCTTCAACCTTAAAGATTAAGATTGAACATGTTATTCTAAATGATTCATGTGTTTCTAATCCTTTTGAGTCATATTCTAATGGTTCCTCACCCTATATGGCCTATAATGTGCAAAAGAAATCATGTTAAATCAATCTTAATATAATCCTTGTTTTGTGTACCACTGTAGGGAAAAGTATTATTATAATAATTGGATCGTATGTGCAAAATAAGAAGTGCAGAAGCACTATTATGGTAGGCTACTATGGTAACCAGTGGGTATGATATGAAATAATGTGCATTACCGCTGTAGAGTACCGCGATAACTAGTAGGTATTTTTAGAACACAGATAGACTATCGCAGTAGACTACCGTGGTAGTCAAAGTGAATTTTCCAAAAACTGGGGAAGACGAAGGCCTTATCGTGGTAACAATGATCACTACCGCTGTAACCAACACAAAAAATTGGGTTTTTGTGTGTTTCTCTCATTCCTTGTTTTCCTATGACCTTGGTGTCCTACTATTTCAACTTATAGACCACTAAACATGTATTTGGGACTGAGATAGGATCATTATACCTCTGTTGATCCATTGAATCCTTTAGCTACTCAAAACAATCGCCCAGCAACAGGTTCTATGTAGATTTCTATCTTTCCTTCTTCCTACTACTCTAGTTCCTATATAGAATAGCTAGGGAATGAAAGGGTGTTTAGAAGAGGACTAAGTGAGCAAGAAGAGAGGGAATTCGCACTTACTTGAGTGATGAGAATGGTGTGTTTGATTAGGGTTTATATGAAGTTTGCAATGACAGGTTTTAGGTAGTTTGAGTTGATTTCATTGTAGAAACCTTTATAATTCTTTGTTTTACTTGTTCCTCACACACAAATATTAATAAGTATTGTTAGTTGCATAGCATACTAACTATATTATATATATATATATATATATATATATTGCATATGTTTCGCATTAGTTCAGCTAAAAATAGGCCACATTTACTGATAATTAGGTGCATGAGCAATTATACCAGTTTTATGTGTCTTTACACATTTATAAAATTTAATTATAGTTTTTATATATTTATAATTGTGATTTAATGCCCGATGAAGTTCCCCTATTGCTTGTGCAAGTTTAGAATAATCGGGAACATGTATAGACAAGGAGGAAATGGAAAAATGGCTTCAACATTACAGAAATCCAATAAAATGGTGAAGGAAGAAACAAATATGGATCAAGCAGCCAAAGCCTAACACATGTAACATGGTCTAACTCAATTAGGGTGAACACAAACTTGCTCAAGAATAAACGATTTTTGGAGGGACAAAATTGGCAGACAAAACAAAGGCAATATCGTGATTTTGTGGAAGATAGAAGTCGTGCAACACTATTGTGGTACTGGGGCAAATATTAACGAGAGTTCGTTGATTTGTGTGATATTGTGGGTTGAGTGTGCTATCACGTTCCATGACTGTGTTAGTGCGATAAGACCTAGATTTTAGGTTATTTTTAAGTGCAGTTACGAGAGTTTAAGACTTATAAATAAATGACAAAGTGCATTTGGGTTTTATATAATTCCATTGTTGGTTTTTATCACTGTTAACAGCCAAAGTGAGGTAGGAAGAGAAAGAGAAAGACGTAGAAGAAGATGAAGACCAGATTCAAACCTTGAGTATGATCTTTTATTTATTTATTTCTTTGTGTTGTGACATCTATAATATGTCTAGATAAGTTTTTTTAATTTCTAAGATGTAAATTGGATTGTAGGAACCCTTGATTCTTTATTTTGATTAATCTATTCTGAGATTTTTTTTATATATTTTGTGTTCTAAAAGCTTTCTATTTACTAGCCATAGATAGATCGATACGAAACTGCTAAACTAACTTGAGAGAGATGTTCAATGGTTGGATAATTAAAGTATAGACCTAGAAAGATCAATTGACTGAGAGGTTGTTTATTTTATAGGAGGTTGCACGTGATTATTGTGTTTATTACATTAGTTTGTTAATTGTATGCCTCAAGAGGGGGTATTAAGGAACGTAACTAATAAGTATTAAGGCAACTAGAGAGAGGGTTTTGATGATAAGTCTAATAACCTACAAAAATAGGGATTGAATTAATTGAAATAAGAATTAAGGGGGATCATATGATAATTTACAAGCCTAGAAAACTTGATTAAGATAGTTTAAAACTAATTGTCATTTGCTATTTATTCAATTTTAAGTTTTCAACATTCAAAGTTAATTTTTAGCCTTAATAAAATTGATACCAATATCAGATAGAGATTTAGGATTATTAGCCATATATCGTTCCCTAAGGATGATATTCGATTATTTACCATGTATTACTATTGCAATCATGTACACTTTCAGTGATCTCAACAAGTTTTTGGTGTCGTTGATAGGGAACCCTTTTTAATAATCCTAAAACCAAATGAAATTGGTTAAATCTTAGTTAAGGCACTTTTCTTTTTATTTTATTTTAGTTTATTTTATTCTTTAAATTCATTAGCTACACTTGATCTATTTTCTTTGCTTGTGGTGTTCAGGCTCATGGATGTGTAGAAATTCACTTGGATTGAATGACCCAAACTTGTCTACAACAATAAGGCAAATTAAGTTGGAAGTGAGAATTTATATATGTGAGAATTTATATATCTGATATTGTTGACAGTGGTAGATTAGCTGTTGGGAATGATGGTGACGCACCTCTATGGGATTTCTTTAAACCTATGTTGAATAATAACTACTCTGGGATTGCCAGAATGCCTTTCACTCCTACAAAAGTTCATCAACTTAGGGGTGAAATAAGTTCATTCAAGCAGTCTGACTTTGAGTCTCTATATGAGGCATGGGAAAGATTTAAGGACTTATTGAGAAGATGCCCTTAGGATGGTTATCTCCCCTGGTTACAAGTTCAAATGTCCTACAGTAATTTAACATCACCTACCAAAGCCTTGATTGATTTAGTAGTAGGAGGTTTATTAATGGGAAAGTCTACTATAGATGCCACAAAACACATTGAAGATATGACGGCTAATGCCTACGGCCATGGCATAGAGAGAGGCTCAGTGAAGAGGGTTGGATGACATGAAATTGATGAGATTACAACTCCAAGAGCACAACTAGCTTCTATGACACACCAAATGAATTCATGGGCTGAGAAGTCTGGTAACAAACAGTTTTCGCAACCTCAGAATCAATCTATCTTGGCTACAGCTGAAGCACATAATACTTCTTCTACGACAAAAGCATTTATAGAGCAGCTCAATGCACTGAACCATTTCAACAATTATCAAGGGCGGTAACAGGGGTACAATGCTCCTCAATATTACCATCTGGGGATCCGCAACCATGAAAATTTCTCATATGCTAATAATAGAAATATCTAGCAAAGGTCCACAAAGTTATGTTCCTTACAAAGCCTACATGAAAAAAATCATCATTAGAAGACAAACTATGCCAAGTTCATGAAAGAAGTCATGTCCCAAAAGCTTAAATTGGAGGATTATGAAACAATAAAGATTATTGAAGAGTGCAATGCAATTCTCCAAAGGAAGCTTCCTCAGAACTGAACGATCCGAGGAGTTTTACCATACCTTGCACTATAAGCAAAGTAACAATTGAAAAAGTTCTTTGTGATTTGGGGCAACTATAAATCTAATGCCACTTTTAGTGTATCGACGATAGGGCCTATCGGAGATCAAAACAACTTCTATAACTCTTTAGCTTGCAGACAAATCTCTCACCTATCTGCAGGGCATTATTGAGGATGTTCTAGTAAAGGTTGATAAGTTTATCTTTTCAATAGATTTGTTGCTCTTGATATGGAAGAAAATGCAGAGATACCATTAATTCTTGAGCAGCCATTCTTTGCTACTAGTGAGGCCCTCATAGATGTTTCCAAAGGAGAGCTCACATTGAGAGTGAATGAAGACCAAGTAGTCTTCAACCTCTATCGTTCTTTGAAGTCGCTTGCTAAAGAACATGAATGCAAGAGAGTCTTTGTGGTGAATGTGGGCATCACTACAAGTGTGCCTAGAGCATCACACTACATTTAGAGGTCCAGTTGATGGTAAACATGGCATTAATTCAGTCATATGTACTTAGAAAATTCTTATGAAGTAGTCATACCACCCATCACTCGGCCACCCAACATTATCAAGCCAAAATTGAGCAAAGCCAAGGTGTTTGTAAAGATCAATAAATTGGGCTTCAGTTAGTCGGTATCCATGTTGAGCTAACAATGTTAAACATAGTGCTTAGTGAGAAACAACCCACTGGGTTTTATTTTTGTTTATTTCCTTTTATTTTAGTTTTTATTATAGTTTAATTTAATTTTCTAGGTCTACATGCATTTTATTTTAGACAAAAAAATTATCATGCATGCTAGTTACTCTTACTTTTGCCCCTAAAAATTATTATTATTGCCTGCATTACTATTTGATTCAAGACTACTTATTCTTGCCATCTTTTGTTTCAAGCATGTTTTCTACGTACAAGTATATATATGGATGCATATGCTTTAGAGTGTGTCCTCCACGTTTGTGCACGTCATAGTGAAGATGTGCACTTGAAGACAAGGCACAATTTAAGTTTAGGGGTGCACATTGAAGAAAAGCTTCTTCAACTTCAGGTTATTTTTCCTTTATTATTATGATATATATATATATATATATATATATATATATAGTGTGCCATAATTTTTCTAAACTGCATATCTATAGACACGTTACATAATTATTTAGTTCTTTCATTAATTTAGATAGCATGACATTTGTTTAGCTTTAGGACATGAGCATATAGAGCATATAGTGTCATTTAGGTTAGATTCATGCCATATTTTTGAAAATTTCATTATGTGGCCTATGAGATCAAAAATTCCTCTAAAGTGATGAGACAAAGAACTAGGGTACTTTAAAACAATTTGTGCGCTTGGTTTGTCCAAAATTTGACTTTGACAGAACTCTTTAGTCTTAGGTAAATTGAGAATCTAAAAACTTAGGCAAGTGAGGAGTTGAAACCATAACATAAGTGGAGACAATTATCCACAGATTCTTGAAATAATCAAATCTATTTTGAATACTGCTTAGGAAAAACTCTAGGAGTGAAATGATGTAGGTCATCATTGTTTAAGTTTTAGCCTAAAGGCCAGCCCCAGTACTTTAAAATCCTTTGCAACCAATTTTGACCCTTAAAGCCTGTTTTCTTATTATGAACCTAAATAGTATATAAACACTTTATCTTTTTATGTATATCCCAATTGAACTTATTTATGTGCACTCATGGTTATAATGACACTTACTCTGATGATGAGAGAGAAGGAAGGGATGCAATCATTGAAATACATATGTTTTACATTTTTTATTTTGTTTTCAAAAAAAAGAGAAAAAGAGAATATATATATATATATATAGTATTTCAATATTATTAATAAGAGTTGAGCTTCCTACATCCATATGGGTGTATATATGGGAATCAATTGAAATGCATGTGAAACAATAAGTTTGGGGAGCTATGAAAATAAGGTTGAGGGCCTGAACAAAGAAAAGGAAAACAAAGGAGTGTATCAAGAGTGAATCAAGCATGGAAAGAGAAGATCAAACAAAATAAGGTTGTTATAATTGCTATGAGCGCGCATTTGAGTTAAAATTTAAATCCTATCACACTTGTATCTAGAGCTAGGCCATGTTACAACCTAGAGAAAATACCAATGATCCTAACCATAGTTAGACCTAATTAGAGGATAAATAGAGGAGATCATTGAGAGAGTTTGTCTACTTAGGTATTAGGAGATGATTTCTATGAGTGGGGTGATAACTTCAAATCACCTACAAGGTTTAGGAGGATTGAGATACCAACAAACGAAAGGATGAAGTTGAAGAAGAATGGAGGATAGACTAGAAATCTAAACAACTAGAATGGCCTTAAGGATGTGTTAATGAATCACAAATTATAGGAATGAAAAATGGAGGTCACAATGATGAGTGAAATGAATTTAACTGTGTATGTTATGGTGTGTTAAGTTTTAGAGTTTGAGTTATTTTTCGATGACAAACAATACTTTAAGTTTATGGGTATTTGTTAGTTGCATAGCATACTAACTATATAATATGTATTTTGCATATGTTTTGCAATAGTTCAGTAGAAAATAGGCCACATTACTGATAATTAGGTGTATGAGCAATTATAGTAGTATTGCATGTATTTACAAATTTATAAAATTTAAATATGGTTTTTATATATTTATAATTGTGATTTAATACTTAAGGAAGGTCTTCTATTGCTTGTGCAGGTTTAAAATAATTGGGAACATGTATAAACAAGGAGGAAATGAAAAAATGGCTTCAACATTGCAAAAATCTAGTAAAATGGTGAAGGAAGAATGGAAAATGGATTAAGGAGCCAAGGCCCAACACATGCAACACAACCCAACTCAGTCAAGCCCAACACAAACTGGCGCAAGAATAAACGATTTTTCGAGGGGTAGAATTAGCAAACAAAACAAAGGCAATGTCATGATTTTGTGGAAGACAAAAGTCGTGCGACACTACCGCGGTAGTGCAACAAAAATTAATAGGAATTCAGTGATTTGTGCGATTTTGTGGGCTGAGCGTGCTATCGCGGTCCAGGACCATGGTAGTGCAATAAGACCTGAATTTTAGGTATTTTTAAGTGCAATTACAAAAAAGTAAGACTTATATATAAATAGCAAAGAGTATCAGGGTTTTATAAATTTCTATTGTTGGTTTTTATTGCTATTGATAGCTAGATCAAGGTAAGAAGAAACAGATAAAGATGAAGAAGAAGATGAAAACTGAGATCAAACCTTGAGTATGATCTTTTACTTGTTTATTTCTTTCGTCGTGACATCTATAATATGTCTGGCTAAGTTTCTTTAACTTATAGGATGTAAATTGGATTGTAGGAACCCTTGATTTTCTTTATTTTGATTAATCTAGTTTGCGAATTGTTTTATATTTAGAGTTCTTAATGCTTTCTACTTACTGGACATAGATTGATATGAGACTGTTAAACTAACTCGAGAGAGAGGTTTGATAGTTAGATAATCAACGTATAGACCCAGAAAGATCAATTGACCGAGAGGTTGTTGAATTTATAGGATATTGCACGTGATTACTGTGTTTATTACATTAGTTAGTTAACTATACGCCTCTAGAGGGGGCATTGGAAAACATAACTAATCGGTATTAAGGCGCTTAGAGAAGGGTTTTGATGAAAAGTGTCATAACCTATAGAAAAAGGGATGAAATTACTTGAATTAAGAATTAAGGGGGATCACATGATTGATTACAATCCTAAAAAACATGATTAATACGGTTTAAAACTGTAACACCCCGACTCCCAATCAGACCTTCTGTCACGTACTAGGGGTAAAGCACGGAGATGCGTCACGTGCAGGTCCTCACCCATTGAAAATTGGAGTGCTACTTAAATTTTTTCTCGTCAAAGTCTTTTTCTTCAAATTCAAGTTTCTAATAGATAGTTCTCAAATAAATATCGGGAAACACATCTCGTATAAAATAAAAGATCAAAATAACGTTTTGTTATGTTTATCATAAATCATAAAATAACAAATCACATAGCGAAATTTCTTCAAAAAAACTTTTATTATAATGGTAAATGTTAAACATATAATATCTTTCAATGACATGATCAACCGAAATTCAAAACCAAAATAAATACATGTAAATCGGTTCTATAAAAATAAGCAAAATACAACCTCCAAATCCTCCTACCCCGAATAACCTCCGGATGAGGTTTTCAATCAAAAGTAAGTCTTCTTTCGTAGGTTATAGTACTCTACATTTATGTGTACCTAAAAAATAGAAATAGAGTGAGCTCGAAAGTTCTGTGGATCATTCATACACATCATACGCATTATATAGATCAAAACTCGAAACATTACAAATACTTTCACACATTACGCGTTTCAAACATTCATTCGGTTTTGATTGTAATCTAAAATCGAAAGAGTGTTGAGATGACTCTCAATATTCCCTGTGACCTACATTAGAAACAAATCTCAGGTAAGGCCTAAGGCCGATTACCTAAAAGAATCACAATTCGAGGGAGTGTACTTAATGTAGCGTCGCACCATCTCCCAAGGACTTCTAGCTGTCACAGGCCGCTCCAAGTTGAGAATACCTATGATCGGCCTTGTAGCTCATCAATCTCAAGCAGTGACATATACGAGATGCCACCTCAATTCGCTTCGAGCTCATCGATCGCACCGATACGTAGATTCTTAATAATCTTTCATCTTATTTTTTGTTTTACAAACAAATTCAATCATACTAAACATCGCACAACACAAAAGAAAATTTATCAAATAATGCATGCCATTAAAATGACAATCTAATAAATAAAGAATGCTACGTAATGCATTTCTCCTATTTATGAATGTCATTGAAATAATCATGCGTGAAATGAAATAATTCATTATTCATCACACTATCATCCAAGCACACCAAATAATTTCAATCAATTTCATAATAAAATTCTAATAACATAGAACTATTCAAACAAATACTTTAAATTTTAATCCGTATAATGCTCATGAACAAGGAAATCACTTCCACCTGATTTCATAGACCTTCAAGGCTACCTTGTATTTCTTCAAGCTATTCGATACTCTAAAATTATAAAAATCTAAAAATTAACAATCAATAAAATTTTCTAAGTTCCTAATTCACATTCAATCTTATTCAAAAATATTCTTAAGATTAAATAATTTATAAAATAGTTATAAAGTCTAAATATCAATTTCAACTAATTTAGGGTCATTCCAATTTCCAGAATTTCTTATAATCTAAATAAAACAATTTTTTAAGTCCTTATGTCTTATCCATGATAATTTAAAAATAATCTAGAGTTCAGATACTTCGCAAAGTTCTTAATTTCTCTCCGTCCTTAAATAAACTTAATATGAAAATTTCAAACTTTCCAAACTTGCTTCCATCATCTCCTGTTATCTCTAAAAGAGATTAATTCATATTTAACTACTTTTATTTGAATCAAAATAAAGTTTCTAAAGCTGAAATAAAAATCATTTTAATTTATTTCTAGATCTTCAAAAATACTTCTAAGCTTATATTTTAAAAATCCTCTGTTGTTTTAAACTTTCAATCAGAAAATAAAACTCTCACAATTTATTCTCAAGTTTCTACATTTCATTCAATTCCAAATAATTTATTTAGATCTCATCTAATAATTTAAAAGCACTAATACTTGAATTTGGGTTTCAAAAATAATTCGCTCATGTTCAATAAATCTCATTCCACTTAAAATGAGATTTTTATATTTAAAATCTGAACTAAGCTCTAAAATACCAATTTATCATAAAAAATTCTTAAGCCACTCTTTTAAAATAAATTATTCATTTCATGAAAAATTATTCATCTTCAAGATAATAAATCTAAATCATAGATTTCTTAAATTCTAAATTTTAAATTCTAAAATAAAATAATTTCATCATAAGACTCTTTCATAAATGAATTAATTAATATTTATTTGAATAAGGCAATTCTAATATTTACTATTTACATCAAGCTTCTAAATAAAAATTAAATTTTGTCTCTAAAACTCCGAACCCCTTGAACTTCGATATTCATATTCCAAACATCTATCCAAAATTTCACAAGCATCAAAAATAATATTTTTATGATAACATTGAATAAGGCTTCAACTTCCAATTTTCAACTACTAAGGGTTTAAATTTTTTAATTTTATGCTATGCATCTATAATTAAATAAATAATTAATTTTAATTATCTAAAATTTAAAATTTTAAAATATTCACGTTATACATCTCTTCGTCTTCTTCTCGCGAAAGACACCCAATGACGAAACCCTCGTTCTTTGCGCAGATCACAACCACGCATCGGTAGCTCACACAAATTTCAGATCTGAAATTTCTAGATTTGAAATCACATTCAAACCAGATCTCACAACCTTCATCTTTGTTTGTTCCATCCTTGGATCACACACAATCACTCAAAAACTCCCAACCTATTCTTCATTCAACATGGCGGCAATAGCAAAAACTCCAAACCGCGATCCATCTTCTTCACGATTCTACAACAGCAGAAACGCACACACACACATCTTTCAACCCCTTTTTAACCTTCGTTCGACAATAGCGATAGTAGCAGCGTGCATAGGTGCTGGTCCGTCTTCTTTCCTCTGTTTTCTGTTTGTTACTCACATCCAACAGTAGCAACCGCCATGATTTTCTAGATTTGAAAATGTTTCTTCTTCACGGTCAAACCAGCAGCTATGGTTTCCTTTTCTTTACATCGTGTTCATTGTCTGGATGATGCCCAAGAAACAATAAATCACGTTCTTCATCTTCAAGGACCAGCAAGCAAGAATCTAGAAAATTTTTGGGTTTTTCCTATTTGTCCAGCCCTAGAAGGCCCCAAATCTCCTTCTTCGTTCTTCGTCCAAACTAGATTGGGCCATCATCTTCTTCAACCTTCGTTTCACTCTTCATCTTCGCTCTTCACATCCATAACCAGCAAATCACATTCAATTTCAAAAACCCCCAAATCATTCTTTGCCCCAAATCAAAAACGTAAAAACCCTTGATTTTGTTCCAACCGATCATCATCCCCAAAACCAACAATCAAAACTCATGTTTTTCTTTGCTCCAAATTTCTTTCTTCTTCAATTGTTCTTCTTTGTTCGCGAAACTTCCAAATTTTTAGACTTTTCCGAAGTTTTTTCGGCCAAAATTAGAGCATCATTTTCTTTTTCTTTTTTTTTTTTATGCCCAAAATAGAGCATGTGATAAATTTTTTTTAAACAATCAATCAATATTTGATTTCATTTCTCAAACACATCTTAGATTTTAATCCATCAATATTTGATTTCATTTCTTAAACTAATATTGGATCTTATATTTCTGTTGTCGACATACACGCAAGCATTGTGTTATTTTATTTTAAATTTTCTTTCGATTACTTATATTTTGTGAACCTCGCATCTTTCATTTTTTATATTATTTTGCAAACCATTCTTTGATTTTTAATCTACTAATATTTTCATCAACTCATATCTTATTTAGTTTTCCAAACCATAGTCTATGTCTATGCTTAATAAACATGATTTTTAACTCATTTATTTTTATCTTTTTTGCGAATCTCATATTTATTTATTGTTTTTCACTCAAACATTATAAGTTCTAAAATCGTTTTTCTATGCGCACTAAAAAGGCTATTATTTGTTTTTAATAATATTTATTTATTTTGAATTCTCTTTTTTTTTTACAAAAATAATATTTTATTTTTATATTTACTCATGATGTGTACGCATTCGTAAAATTTTAAGGTGTTACAAAAACTCATTGTTTTAATGTAAGTGAAGCCTCTTATATAGTAACCCCAATGCCCTATACATTATCTAACTCCACTTCAGTCATATGTTTTCCACTACTACTATTAATCTAAGATATGCACACTCATTATCATCTTTTAGTATAGGTTTGTCATAAAAAATAATGTCTCTATTAATAATTTCCCTTTTCTTCGTTGGATCTCATAATTTAAAACCTTTAGCCCCTTTCTCATAGCCAAGAAAAATGCACTCCAAAGATTTAGAATCCAATTTAGATCTCTTCTCTAAGGGAACATTACATAAGCTAAACAACCAAAAATTATTAAGCCTAAGTAGTTCACTTGGATACTTGTCCATAACTCCTTAGCAACCTTATTTTCTAAAGTTGTAGATAGAGTCCTATTCTTCACATATGCATCCATATTATCTACTTTTGCCCAAAACCTTTTAGAGAGCCCAGCATGTAGTCTCATATTACTAGCTCTCTTTAAAAAGGTTTTGTTCATCCCTTCAGCAGCTCTATTTTGTTGTAGAGAATTGGGAGCTATAAATTGATAATTGATGTCGCCATCCTTGCAAAACTATAGTAATGTGTGATCTTTATGATCTCCACTATTGTCTGATCACAAATACTTGATTTTGTTTCTAGTTTGGTATTCCACTTCAGTTTTCCACTCCTTGAACTTTAAGAAAGTTTCAACTTTTGACATTATCAAGTAAACCCAAACCTTCCTAGAGAAGTCATCAATGAAGCTAATAAAACAATTAGCTCCCCTTTTAGATTTGACCTCCATTGGTGCCCAAACATCTGAAAGTATGTAGTCAAGCACTCATGTACTCTTGCATGTGCTGGTCTTAAATTTATGCTACACTATTTACAAAATACACAATACTTGTAAAAATCTTGTTTGCATGACTTTAAACTTGAAAGAAGGTCCCTCTTGAATAGCTCCATCATACCGCTCTCACTCATATGCCCAAGTCTCATATGTCATAATAGAGTATTATATGTGAGCAACTCTAAAGACGATGAAACTACAAGTCCACCTACAATTATAAACCCTAATAATGTGTAGAGATTCTCAAATTTTTGCCCCATCATCACATCCATAACTCCCTTTCTTATCTTCATGACACCCCTTGTAGGTGTGAAAAGTGCATCCGTTGCTATCTAATGCTAAGTGGGATAAGGTTATTCCTCAAATTGGGAATGTGCCTTACATCCCTCAATATCCTAACAACCTAATCGTGCATTTTAATTAAGATGGCACCAATACCTATGAAACTTGTGTGCTGCATTATGTCCTATTAAGACTATACCTCCATTTCAAGGTGTATATGTAAACAATTCTTGATTTAGGCACATATGATAGCTATGACCAAAATCAAGAATCCATACATCAACATATAATGTGTTACTTAGACTAATAAGAGAGTTCCATCGTCTAAGGATTGTCACCATACTCATTAAGTCTTCTTGCTTTTCCTTTCTTTTGCTTTTCTTCTAAATTCTTAAGTCATTTCTTCCAATCTCCCTTGTATTGTTCCCTTTTATTACCATGGAAATTATCAACTTCCTTGCCCCTTATTTTCAATTTTGAATTTCTACATTTATCTACCCTCTTCACTAGACCTCCCATGATGCTGATTTGAGACATGCTTAACCATAAGTCCATCATTAGAGTCCCCTTTAGCGAACTTCTTCATAGCAACATACTACAAATCTACAGGAGTGGCTTCCTTAAATTAATTGTGTTTTTCCCTGTGAGGAGTGTAGTAACCAAATGCTTAAAAAAAGATAACACAAAGAACACAAGAAAAGTAAAGCCTTATCCACTGTCATTTTTTTCACCACCACTCTCAATAACTAAATAATAAGCATATTGAAAGTATTTAGATGTTCCTTTATGTTTGTCACTTCTACCATTTTTAACTCATATAGTCTCCTTTTTGAGAATAACTTGTTGCATAATTTTCAAGCATTTCCCATGACTTCATTATAGTTGTAGCAAATACAAAGAAATTATACTAAGGGCCTTCAAATCTAATTCTTCCCAATCCTCATTCAACATTTTTGTCAACTTCTTAGATTTACCATATAGTGTCTTTCTTGTGCCTTGTAGAGTAAGAATAATGGATCTGTAACCCGACTTTGCCACAGTGAGAGCTTATTTTTTCCATTAAACTTTTCAATCTCCACCTTAACACTATGTATTTTACTAGCCATCACAAATGATTTGGATTAAGGTGCAATTAACAACCTTAATCTACAGCTTGTGCATCCCATGCAAAAGACATGTATAAAAAAAAAAAAAAAACTCATTGACTAATTGTCCACCTATTTACTATAAGCATAACAATAACTTTGGAGAGATTAATCTACCAAGAAGACAAAAAATAAACATTCAAATATAATAATAGTTTGAAATCAAAAGAGATTTCAACAAGGTATAGAGCATATACACCACATTTTTTTGAATGCAATAGCATTGAAGATAGAAAATGCAAAACTCTACTTACTATCACACTAGATTTTTCAGCCTTGAAGATGATCCACACATGCCTTATTCACATAGTTCTGCCAACAAACCACAATTGCTTGCAACAACACAATCCCTTTCATTTTGATGCCAACTGTTGGCATGAAAGCCCTTAAAATTAATTGCAAATGCAATTAGCAATATAAATTTGTAATACCCAAAAATTTGTACGAAAGTTCAATAAATGAAATTAAATAAAACAAGTTGAGAAAATAAACATTCAGAAAGTTATGGAATTTTTTAATACAAAATTGTGCATATTTTAACTTATAGGTAACCAAAATAAGAACTAGAAATAAATAAGATATAGAAATAAAGGAAAATAGAAATTGAAGAAAAGAAAAAAGGGTGCAAAACGCAAAAATCACCGAAAAGAAAGAGATTTCAAGTGACTATTGTGGTGACGGTAGTCATTACCAAGGTAATTTCACGGGTTCCCAAACGAAAACGCTGAAAAATTGAAAAAAAAAAAGAAATTGGCACGTGATTACCACCATAACCAATTTCGTTACCATAGTAGAGAAGCGAAAAATGAGAAAAAATAGAAATTGTGCAAAAAAAGCCCCCAAAAACCCTAATTCACAATTGTTATTTTCTTGTGCATGGGGGGCACGAAAATTGGGGAGTTTGGAAAGTTTTCTATATTGAAAAGACCCCAAACTTGTGAATTCCTACCCATTAGAACTCTATATAAACCTTGCTTGGGCTCCCATTCTTTTCATCTCAGCAAGAACTGAACAAGTTCCTTTTTGCTCCCTCTGCCTCCTCCTTGGCACCTTTTTCCTTCTTTAACTGTTCTAAACAATAATTAGAGTAGTAAGAATAAAGTGTTGCACAAATTTTGTGCTAGCAGTTGGGAAGATCTAAAGGAGATTCAACAGAAGGTTGAAATGGAGTTTGCTATTTGAGGTTAAGATGATTTTTTATTTTAAGTTATTATTTTGATTTAAATAAGGCTTGCATGTGTGTTATGCTTTGAACATCTATGATCTACCATTATACATGTCATGTAGAATATGCATGCTTAGGCCTACATGAATAAAGATGCATGATGTGTGATGTTATGTTCCATGTTATGAAGTTACCATGCTTACATATTTAATTTATGATTGTATTTAGTTTACATACATGAATGTTATGCTTTACACTTGATAAAAGATTAATTAAGATTCTAACCACATACTAGTGTGAGGAAGGATTTTTTTCGGTTGTGTTCTAACCCTAAACCTAGCATATAGGACCTTTGACTTGGAACTAGGTGTCAAGAATTGAACCCGAGTGAACTAGGCTTCAGGAGTGATCCCACTTCACCCATAAGGGTTGAGTTTTAGCAATGATCTCTCTAGAACCGAAACATCACGGGTGAACCCCTTCTATCATAACTACAATTGAAAATAATAAATTGTTTGAATCATGTAATATTTGAAAGTGTTTGACATATATGTCTTATTTGTTGAAATAATGACTCAATTATTTAGAATGATCCACTGGGCTTGAAGTTCATCCCGTCCTTTTTAATATTTTAGGGAATTAATAAATCAAGGCTACATGAATGACAATTAGACTAGGTTTTTTTTGAAATTTTGTTAAGTTTGTAAGGCATGTTGGCCTAATTTATTTTATTTAAGTTTTGAAGTTATTTCTGTTATAATAAACACAAAGGCTATGTAACTTTCAATTTTGAATTAATTAATAATAATGGATTTTATATACTTCATGGTCTTATTATTATTTTTCACGAAATCTATTTGCACATAAGCTCATGTACTCAGGAAGTCTCATGGATTTGGGACATAAAAAGAAAAGAGATAAATTGATATGGAAGCCCCCCTCTTAGGCAGCCCAAAATGGAAAGAAAAATATTGTCAGATGATGTGGGCCTAAGGATGGGAGGTAGGGTGTTACAAAGGTGATATCAGAGCCTAGGCTATAGATGCCTCATATAGAATTAGAAAGAATTGACTCATTAGGTAAGACTTTTATTTGAGTAAACTTGGAATGCCCTAACTGCCGTTTGAAATTGAAAATATTTTGAAATACAAAAGTGTTTTTCAAAAAGGAAATATGTTTTTCAAATATTTTGTTTGGGTACAAAGATTACGAGTTGAGCTCCCATTCTAGAAAGCGCGGTTATTTAAATAGACTATGTCTTACCACCCGATTTAAAGGTTGTCCCACCAGCTTATACAAGTAATCGAAGTTGAAAAACAAACTTATTTTCCTACAAAAAAAACTAGGAGGTGGTCTTACAGGGCAAAGGGTACTAGAGTACAAAAGATAGTACCAAAAGTGGTATCAAAAAGTAGACATGAGTTGTTAGTTCGTTAGAAAAACCTTTCAAACAGATATTAAGACCTTAGGTCTAAGAAAAGGATCATAGGTAGAGACCTTATACAAGTGATCGAAGTTGAAAAACACCTTTATTTTCCTACAAGAAAACTAGGAGGTGGTTTTATAGGACAAAGGGTACTAGAGTACAAAAGGTAGTACTAAAAGTGGTATCGAAAAGTAGACATGGGTTGTTAGTTCGTTAGAAGAACCTTTCAAACAGATATTAAAACCTTAGGTCTAAGAAAAACACCATAAGTAAAGACTTGGGTGTTGCCAAGGGTGGCACAGTGGACCATGAATGAAAACTTTCAGGACATAGGCTAGAAACTAAAAATGTGAAAACAAAACACCTATGTAGTTGTAATAACCCGAATTTTTATAATGCATACACGTCGAAAACAAAATTTTAAAATATTATATAATCAAGAAAATAAATGAATAATGTTTTAAATAAATGTGTAAAAATTAATTAAATTAAATTATTTAAAAATAATAATAATTGCGTGAAAATAATTATAATATAGTGGTTATTGTTTAAGGGCTAATGAGTAATCTCAATTGATAAATATTATGTATCATTTATGGGTGAATGAAATCATATATATATTTAATAACATGGCTATTAATATGATGATGGGACATGACATGAGAATTTCATTTTATAAGTATATGGGATATGTAAGTGGCATGTGAAAAAAAAAGTGGCAGTGGATATATATATAGCTATTCAAATTTTCACTCTCATTTCATCGTCATTTCCAGAAACATATAGAGAGACCATGAGCCAAATGGAGAAAAAAAAAGGGAAAAGAAAGGAAGATTCGATTTTCAACGAATCCGACTCATAGGTAAGTGATTTTCTAAAATTTTAGTTACAATAACACTAAGTAAGTCATGTACTACACTTCGAGGGGTGTAATTTTTACTGTGGATGGCATTTTATACTCGTACCCAAAAATTCGATATTTTTTCACAGTGAATAGAACTTAGTAAAAGTTATATCAAAATACTTCTAATGATAAGTAGATCTCAAATATGTAGTCGATTTGCATTTGTTTGTCTTGTAGATTTTAAAATAAGTAACCAAAGTTTTATAACCTTTGGATGGGTTTTTGATAGTGTTAAACCCCATAAAGTTTTAATTGAAACCCATAAAAATGTAGAGAATGAAAATCTACATCCATTGTTATCAAAGTCGTGAATTTTAGATATCAATTGAAATTTTGGTGAACGATTGACTAATAAGATTATTTAATAAAATTAAAAAAATTAAAAAAATTATGATTTAGAAGCCTATTTCTTTATAAGAAGTTTACATGTACAATATCTAATTATTATATTTATATTTATCATTGTAGATTATTTTTATAAATCATCTGGAGGATTTTTGAACTAAGAATTGGAAGTAGAAAGGTATAATAGTTCATTTTATTTATTTTGAGCTACAATTAGTTGAAATTTTGACAACCCATAATTTTGAGATACAATTAATATATTCGATATATATTTTTTCTGAAATTTTTAATGAAAATACATGAATTTTCTCAATTTTTCCTATTTTCAACCATTTATCAAAAAAAATTGAATAATTGTGAAAAAAAATAATATTTTGAGAGAAAAATACATGAAATCATAAGGGAAATATAATTTTTGGAGTAATTAATGAAATTTTTGAGAGAAAAATGTAATTTTTGGGTAAATTATTTAATTTTTGAAATATAATCGTATAAATGACAAAAATTGGGTATAATTAAATATTTTGGTAAAGATTGGTGAATGTATAAGTGGGTAAATTAAATGAAAATGATAATGGAAATAATATTAATAATAATAATAATAATAATAATAATAATAATAATAATAATATACATAAAAACATGTATATATACATATACATATAAAAAAAAGGAAAGAAATAAAAAATAAAAAATTGAATTTTGGCCGCATGGGCAGGAGCTGTGCAGACTCAGGTCGTTGGCACCGGCCAAGCCTACTAGTTTTGGCCCGCGCGACCTTTAGGCTTGGGCGTGGGTCGACCCATGCGCCTAGCCGGCCCACGCGGCCCATTTCTCTCTTCCCTTCGTTTTTTTTTCGAATTTTGAGTGATTTCAACAATTTTCTAGGTGTTTTTCATGCAAGAAACCAACCAAGAACCTGGTTTTGAACCCTAGGTTTTGCAATCCAATCACACCTCTTCACTACGCCAATACATGGTGCCAACAAGTCACCATGCATGGAGGCTCATGGGCCATGTGGCACTCTCATTGGCCATGCAAAGCCACCTCAACATGCAACAAAACCCCATTCTTGAGCAAGATTTTCAGTTTTTTAGTTCCTGTAACCCATATTCTAGAGCTCATATCTCCTTCATTCCAAGTTTGTTTTCTCTGAAATTTGGTTCATTTCAAAGTTCTCACATTTCTCTCAAAGAATCCCCAAGCCCTTTGTCAAAATGCACAACCATTAGTGTGGAAAACGATCACAAACACGGGCTGGTTGTCAAGGTTGTAGCAGAAATCCGCAGAAAAACTGTGTTGGTCTGATCTTTAAGAGAGTGATTCCCAGCCCCTCCGAGATCCATTCTTGAGGTAAAAGTACTCATTTTATTCATTGTCATGTGTATTTTGATGTTCAAGGGATAGAAATTAAAATCTAAGATCCTAACTACGTTTTATAGAGCCTTGAAGTTGACTAGTTGCTCACTGTTTCAACAGCTTCAGCAGGAAATAGTTCTGGGAAGTGTTTTTGACGCATCATTTGAAAAGCCTAGGGATGTCCGTCTGGACTGAAATCTGAGGCATTTTAAACCTCATACCAAAGGCTACAAGAAGGTATAAACCCCAACCCCCAAGCTTCTATGTGCACAATTTTATGTTCATGTCAAAATACCTACTTATATGTTGATTTCTGGTACTTAGAAAAAATTCTTAAACTGTTGATATGTGTTATGTTATTGGGTGTGTTTAGGAATGCTTATGGCCATGATTGTTTACTATTTTGAGATGAGATTTGAACTACCAATATTCCAGAACCTAAGTTATACAAAATATGCATGATAAGGCCTCAAATCAATAGGGCAATAGATATATATATATATAGGCACTTGAAAAACCATATGAAATTGAAGTTTTGAACAATCTATTACATGATAGAAAAGTAGGAGACTTGTTGACTGAGGAAATGTAGGTATTTTGAGCTGAAATTTGGTGGAGAGGTCACTGAACATGTCAAGATTGTGTCTACTAAATTTTCGCCTAATCTGAATTTGGTAAGGGGATCAATTGATGCACCATTTAACTCTGTCACATGAGGTAGGGAATTTCACAGTCCCAGTTAATGCACTTAGAAGCCTTAGTAAATTGTGTCCAAAATTCAAAATCTAAAATTCTAATGAAGGTTTAGATAATGTAGATAAAATCTGAAAATTTTTAAGCAAATTTGACTTATAGATTAGTCGTAGAAAAATCAACAAATTCACTGCGCAAAGAGGGCAAATGCTTGAATTTAGGCTAAATGTTGAAATTTGGGGATTTTTGCTTAATTGGCCCAATTTTTCCATAACTTGACCCAATTGGACACAAATTGACCAAGGATAACCAAAATTGATCATGTTGACCAATTTTGACCAAATTTGACCCATTGACCAAGTTTGATCGATTGACCGAATTCGACCAAATCGAATTTGGGTCAGTCGAGACTAATTAGGGAATTAAGCCACATTCTATAAAGAACTGAAATTAAATTTTATAATGCAGACTCAAGTGAGCACTACGAGACGAGGTCAGGTGTCAATGGGACATCATTGCACGAGACCCGAGGTAAGTAGTTTGATTCAAGTGTTTTCTATGATTTGTGTTCCTGTAACATCTCGAAAATTTTATATGAAATTTTATTTTTTTACTTAGAATATTATACAAAAATTGGTGAATGAAAAATTTGGCATGTTCTAGTTATCCAAGTACGGATCAAA
>JAJIYU010004503.1:0-24206 GCA_030144865.1 Tinospora cordifolia
AAGCATGTTTTAGATGTTGCATGCTATTGATTTGAAGTGGCTGTGATAAGTGAATATGTTATGACCTATAAACTGTAAATGGACACAAGAAACAACCCTTAAGATGGTGTTAGAATGAGGGAAAAGAACACTAGAAAGATGGTGGAATCTGTAAATCCAGAAATTCCTGCAATCTGTCCGAAAATTCTGAAATAAACGTGACTGACCAAACCATGATCGATTAAGCTGAAATTTGGCAGAGAGACCCCTAGATATGTCTACAAGTTTCCTACAAAATTTCAGAGCATTCTGATGTGTGTCGCTAGGCCAACTGAGGCAAACAGTCACTGCCTATCACAGGGGATATGGGGTATGTGCAGTTTCTGTTATCATGCTTAGAAACCTTAGTGAATGAGGTCCAAAAATTGTAATTTAAAATTCTGGGGAAACCTTAGTAAGTCTAGAATAGTTCTGCAAAGTTTGGTGCAAATCCGATGGATGGATTTCCTGCAGAAAAATCAGAAACATAGTTGCGCAGATAGGGTCATAGGCTAAGGTTTGTGCCTAAGTAATAGAAATTGGGAAGATTGGCCCTTTTTTGGCCCAATTGACCCCATAATGACCAGAATTGACCCCATAATGACCAGAATTGACCCTGTATGACTCTGTTGACCAGCTAGGTCAACAAATTATAGGATGACTAGGGTTGACCAAGATTGACCGAGGTCAATCAAATGGACTTAGCAACTAAGAAGAGGGAACGAACGTATGTGAATTACTCTTGCCTAGGTCAAGAAATTGATTAACCAATGATATAAAATTAGAGTGAGCCAAGTCCTATATAAATGATAAGAAGTTGCGTCGATTTCGCAGGACCCAGTGCTAGCGGGACGCGACCGGTAGCGAGAGGAGCGCCGGTACCCGAGCATCCCTGTGAGTAGTGTTTTCTAACTCATTTCTTAGATCTTGTTATTCTGTGCATTATGAAAATGGTATTACATATTTTGATGAACTTGCATCCTTTGAATGAGTTTTAAATGAAAAGTGCATCGAATGTCGAGGTTTGGGAGCGGGTTAGGGTATTGGATGCGGTAGAGCAATTAGGGCGAGTTGTGACCCTGATAGTGACCACCTAGCACAGAGTGCCTATTGAGGGGTTCTGTGGGCCTACGATGATGGCAACGGTAATAAGTCGTAATCGCGTCGTCATGTATGCCTAATGGTCTGTAACTCACTCGTGTATTGATTGGGCCCCCATAGAGCATCGAGTGACCACCTAGCACAAAGTGTCCTAAGGGGGGTTCTGTGGGCCCAGATTTGGGTCGTCACCTCTACACCTAACCATCGGGTTTTTCCCGCTCGAGTGTTTTTAATTGCCTTGGAGAGCTTGCGAGCCTTGGAGAGCTTGCGAGCCTCGGCGAATGTTTTCATTGTTTAACTATTTTTAACAAAGGTGCATGACTGCATCATGATTTTGAATTGTGTTTACTGTTGCATTCATGTGCATAATGTTATTCTTCATGCATTCATGACACATGTTTTAACTATGGAATACTTGTTTTAAGTTTGAATTAGACTGCATTACTCATTGAGCCATCGTGGACAATTAGGCTCACTACTCTAACATTTCAGGTTCTTCAGCCGCGGATAAGGGCAAGGGTGTGGTCATCGTGTAGGACTGCCCTCTCTTACTCTTTTGGGTAGGACTTCTTGTATTTTCCTTTCTGTTATTATGTTTTAAGAGGTAGAACCATGTATAGGGGTGAGGATAGTCTGTATATAATGAATAGTCTCTCCCGTTGCTACACATGTGTAATGACCCGTTTTGAAAATATGAAGTTCTTATTGGTGTTCATATGTTAGATCTCTTCTGCATTACTTATGATTACTCTGATAGTGTGGGATGTGGTGTTGTATGTTGAGGCTTAACAGTGTCTTGGCAAGCTCAACTTGCGAGCGGGTTTGTTGGGACACTGTGCCGGTCGGTTCGCCCTTCATCCTTGGAAAGGGGTCCCGAGAAAAGGTGTGGCGAACCTTGAGACATGCATGAAAACTATAAAGATGGCTCCATACTGCGATTAAAAAGAGCATTTTGTGTGATTCTACAACCCATTTTTTATGTAGAAAAAGTAAATGAAATGGAGAATCATATTCTCTATGTAAGATGTTTCTACAACCCATTTTTGTGTGATGTCAATGTAAAATGAAAATTATGGCAGGTAGAAAGGAAAAAGAAAGGTAAGTGTAAGCAAGAGGTGAGAAAACCAAATTATAGTAATTCTCAAATGAAAGAATAATGGTGTTAAATCTAGTTACAATAACTTGGGAATATGAAAATGGCGTGCTATTGGTATGCAATAGTTACTGATAAACAAGAGAAAGAAGAAAAAATATATATTTTAAACAAAGATACTCACCTATTTGGTTCTCCACACAGTTTTGACGCCTCTTTCTTAGTTTTTCCAACGTTCAAGCGTCAAAAAGATGAGGATGAAAGCTGTGAAGTGGCAGTAGATTTATGTAAGTTATAAAATGAGTAGGGTTTTAAAAGAATTTTAGAAAGTAATGTGAATAGTTTCCACTAGAGTTTCCACTGATCAATGAAATTTTCTTTCAAATTTCTTTAATTTATGTTTACTTTAAAATGTATAAATAATTACTTGTATTATTTTTATTTTTCGACAAAAAGTAATGTATCGCGGCTCAAACCTAAGACCTCCCTCTTATTAGTACATCATTTTAAACAACTGAGTTGATAGGTCATTCTTTTCCTTGTAGTGTTTAATTTTATTTATAAGGTTTCTAAGCTCAAATTCTTGGTTTTAAGATGCTCAAGATTTTTCAAATCTAATTTTTTTTATTTTTATTATATATTAGTTGATTAATTTATTTTTTTAAGGTTTTGGAGTTTGGCGTTGAATTTAGTTTTTTCTCTAACATATAGATAAATAAATGTCATCCATCATTTATTTATTTATTTTAATAGAAATTATTTAATTTTTTTTTGTTTTAATTTTCTCAAACATTATAATCTATCCACCTTGAAGAAAATTTTCCCCAAAATTTGAAAGAAGTTAGAGGCACTCCTTGTGAAGATCTTAGAGTACTTGGTTCATATTTCACTTTCTAACTTCGAGGTTGCTTTTTAAAATTCTAAGATTGTTAGTTGCATTGCATACTAACATGTATTTTGCATGGGTTGCATTACATATATTTTACATATAATTAGGTGCACATCAATTTATAGGTGGCCAATCAATAAAAAACATTAAGAATATAGAGTATAAAACAATAACTCAAAATAGATTAATCAAAATAAAGAATCAATTATACATAGGAAAAGGGTTATAGAAAGGAGATTCGGGGCATAGGGTTCGTAAGAGTTAGAGTTATAAAATCGGTTTAAACTTCCCTTTGTACAAGACGACGACCATTGGTAGCGATAACAAGGATGACCGCTCTGCCCTACGGGGCAGAGCTTCCCAAAGTGTCCTACTGCCCTGAGTCCCCTTTGCAGAAACGGTGAGGGTCACGACTATCATATAAATTATATCCTAGAAATCAAAATAACTTAGCTAGACATAATCTCTAGTGGACAGCACAAAGAATTAAACAAATCAAATTAGCTAGACATATTCTAAAGATTTGTTCTTGATCTGGCTATCAACAATAAATAAAATTAACAACTGAATTATGAAAAACCTATTACAAAAGTCTATTTATAGGATCTCACTTAAACTCGTGTAAAACATAAAATAAAACCCTAAATAAAACCCCTAATCACAATAATGCAATAATACAGTCGACTCCAAAATCCCAAAATTCCATGCATTTTTGGTTAATTTCTCCCACACTACAGTGGTAGTGTTATGCACTATTGCCACTATCGTGGTAATGCTTTGCAATTTTGGTTTATCTTCATTTTTCGGCTCGTCATTTTTTGTCATCTCTTGATGTGTATACTCAATTCCACTTTATGCGAGCTTGCACAAAGAATTAAAAGCCTTCCTCGCCCATTAAATCACACATATAAATGATAAAAACCATACTAAAATTCTCTAATATCTAAATAAACATGCAATGATATGCTAAATGCACATGCACCTATTATAAACAAATATGTTTTATTTCCTACAAAACCCATGTAAAACATATGCAAAAAATATATATATATGTAATGTTATTATGCAATGCAACTAACACATTGATACATAAAACTCATTATTCATTGAAGACATACTTTTGAGAGATCTAGCTCATCTATTACTTGTGCTAAGACCTCAAACATTTTAATAAACCCTAGTAACAATTTATCCTTATGTTGGATTCTTTGAATACCCTTCTGACGACTAACCCTCAAAAACACTTTTGTCACCTTGAACTTTGTAGGTCTTCTTTTTTGTCAGCATAATTCTTCTTCTAACTTTGGGATATGGCTAATCTCCTCTAAATCAGTTTGACTTGATTATTCATTTTTTCAACCAACTCTAGATTGGTGAGTACATGATCTTTGAGTTTTGCTTAACATGATGGGTATATGTAAGGCCTTCCATAGAGAACCTCGGATGGAACTAGTTAAATGCTCATCTAAATTGTTGTTATAAGTGAAATCTACTTGGTATAGGTACTTGCTCCAATTTCCCTTGAAATCAAGAACATATGCTTTCAACATTTCCTGGAATATCTAAATCACTCTCTCTAGTTGCTCATCTATTTTAGGATGGAATGTTGTGCTCATGGTTAATCTTTTACCCAATTCCCTTTGTATGCTCATTATAATTGAGATGTTAGACACTTCAAGACATATTTGGTTATGTCCCTCTTTAGTACCCTATACCTGTAAGTCTTTCACTGATTCTAGTACATTTTATCACCTCCTAGATGCAACATATATTTTGCTTGGCATGCTTTATCATGTATTATCTTTTTGGGTTGCCTACTCCCTAGCACACACACTCTATATCCTAATCTTAGTATCCTATTAGCATTGATCCCAAAATTATTGTGCTTACACTATTTGACTCTCTAAATGAGATCTAATAGCTATTTGTCTAGCTTTTATCCATCTTATATTTGCTTAAAAAGATCTACTTGACATGTCATCACATACAAAATCAATTTTTTGCCTTGATCTTTATGCCCCAGTTTATAACTATCAATTAGTTGATACACTTGAGCCTCGTCTTTTATTTTATTAAATTTCCTACTCTGGGCATCAACCACTGCAGTAGCCTTTCCTGGATGGTAATGCAATTGAAAGTCATAATCCTTCAAGATTTCCATCCATTGTCTTTGTCTAAGACTCAACTCCTTTTGGGTGTACATATGCTTCAAACTTTTGTGGCTTTAGTACAAATAGAACTTTTTGCCACAAAGATAGTGTATCAAGATATTTAGGGCAAATATTAATGCTGCAAGTTCCAAATCATTTGTTGGATAATTATGTTCATGAGTTTTAAGCCGTCGCGAGGTTTTTGAAACCATCTTCCCTTCTTCCATCAATATTGCACCAAACAATTCTTGAATACATCAATATACATGACATAGCCAACTCCATATGTTGGAGTGGTCAATATTAGTGTTCTTATGAACTTTTTCTTCAATTCCTAGAATGTAATCTCACATTAGTCATTCTCAACAAACTTGATCATTTTCTTAGTTAGCTTAGTCATAGGTCCCGCTAACGTAGATAAATCTTGAATGAATTATCAGTAACACCCAACTAATCACTTGAAGCTTCTACTCTTAGTAACCATTTTGGGTTGCTTTCAAATCATAACTACTTCAACCTTTTCTAGTTGACTGATACTGCAATCGTAGAAACAATGTGGTCCACATCTAGTTTTGAATGGCGTCTTTAGAATATTTACCTCGTGAATGTGCAACTGATGATATCCTAATCTTGAATCAATCTTGAGAAAGTGTGAGGCTCTTTGTAATTGATTGAAAAGATTATCAATTTTAAGCTATATATTTGTTCTTCACCAGTGCCTAATTTAGCCTTTAATAGTCAATGCATAACCTCATAGATCCATCCTTCGTCTTGATAAGCAACATTGGTGCTCCCCATAGTAACCTACTTGGTAGAATGAACGCTTTCTCATGGAGCTTATCTAGTTGAGTCTTTAATTCAATCAATTCAATAGGTGACATTTGATATGGTGGAATGGCTATTAGATCAATTTTGAGGTATACTTCAATCGTGAACATTACATCCCATTGTGGTGATAGGCTTCATAAGTCATTTGAAAAACCCTCTTAGTAATCCCTTATGACAATAATATCTTGAATATCAATCTGTGCTATAGTGGAGCTTTAATTAGCAAGCTGGTTGAAGTCTTTATTCTGAGCTATACTGCATAATGTTGCCACCATAGGATTCCTCAAGATTGTTTGTACATTACTCAGAACTCTAACAATCTCTGATGAGGGTAAAGTCAATGTGACTCTACGCTTGTCGCAATCAATCTAAGTGTGGTATTGAGTCATCCAATCCATTCCGAATATAACATTGTACCCCTGAAATTATAAAACACAAAGGATACTGGAATCATATCATCTTCAAACCATAGTTCACAATTGCAATTTCTTTCTAAAGTTATAGTAGTTCCTATACATGTGGCTACATACAAAGATGTTTGTAATGATCTACAAACTAGTTGTAGTCTACTCACTAAGTCTTCAAAGATAAATGAACATGTAGCACCAGAATCAAATAACATGCTCACAATAATGTTGAATAAAAAGAATGTAACTTCCCAGATTCTACTTGGACATCCTCCATCGCATACACTTGAGCTTGGTTCTAGTTGCAGTTCTAATTCTGCCATACCCCTTATGATTTTTGCAATTGGGGTTACTACTACTCTGGTCTCTACTAAGGTTGATAAGCCTAATTCCTAGCATATCCATTGTTTTACATTGTGGCTATGACTATTGAGCTTGCACCTGGCATTATCGAGCCAAATGTTCACCTTGATGACACAGATAACGCATGGCCTCTCTCCTAGCTTTATCTCATAACCCATTTTCTGTCAACTCTAAAATGATTCTGCTATGCCTGTTGCTATGGTGATCGCTATTGGACCTATTTCTAGGGAGTTCTAACTTCTACTGTCT
This sequence comes from Tinospora cordifolia, assembly GCA_030144865.1. Taxonomy (NCBI): domain Eukaryota; kingdom Viridiplantae; phylum Streptophyta; class Magnoliopsida; order Ranunculales; family Menispermaceae; genus Tinospora; species Tinospora cordifolia. The sequence goes on from JAJIYU010004503.1 coordinate 7,099, forward strand.
ATTCCTATTTAGCACCTGATTTTGATTCTATGGTGCCCTGTGCCCTTCATTTCTATTCTACTTCTTTTATGAGGCTCCTACTGCAAACTCCAACTATGCCTACTTATTCCTATTCTTTAGGTCCTATTTCATGTTAAGGTCCCACTATATCAACTCTGCTTTAACCATTATTTCCTTGAGGATAGTCTGTCTCATTCAAACTATAATATTCCTTATTTCCACCCTTAGTCCCTCAACAAACTTGTCCACCTTGGATTGCTTATCTTTCACAAGTTCTGGAGCAAAATTGTAATACTTCACTAAACATCTGCTCATATTCAGACATTGTAATAATCTTTAGAGTTAGTTGGATCAACTTCCACTAAAGATGCCTAATGATTGCCATCGAAAAGAAGTTATCACAGAAAAGTGGCTTGAAATGTTGCCAAGTTATCATAGAAAAATCTATGTTTGGGTCATTCATAATCATTTCCTACAAATTATAGTGGGTCCCACAAATTGGTATACTATTAGTGCCTTTCTCTTAGGGTTCCTTGCCCTCAAGCATTGAGATGATTATTCATTTCTAAAAACCATATGTTAGCTACCATATGATCTAATTTGACATCAAAGGTACTTGGATTCAGTTTTTAGAACTCAATTAATAGATTTCTCTACTTTTTATCATCAAGATAAGTCAGATTAGTACTACTGAAGCATCTGGCAGTTGGACTTAATGACCTTGGTCTAGAGCAATGATTAAACTGGACATGAATTTTGTGCATGACGTAGAACCCTCATAACCTACTCTACTACCTATTAAGTGATTTTTACCATCATTTCCAGTGATAAAATTGCTCCCACTAGAGCAACTGCTATTGCCACAAGTGTCTTCAGGTCTTGTTGATCAAACCCTCATAAACCCTCATAACCCTCTTTTTGTTTCTTCTGGTACTTGCCATTATCTACAAGTCGAAAGCCATTTTTGTATCCAATAACTTTAAAAAAATGAATATCGTAATGTAAACAAAGAATTTTAACTAATACTCATTTTAAATTAATTTTTAGTGCATACAAATTTGTTTTCTTAAAATCAAGATACCAAAATGCTTCTTTGAACATGTGATAATAGCTATTCTCACTATGTCATACCTAAATCCTTATCACTATTATTGTCATCATACCGATTGTCTAGCATTCCAATATAATTATGTTATCATGGCTTTACATTTGTGTCTTTAGATTCTTGATTTGTTCATCTAAGTTTTGTTCTAGGCTTGTCAAATCCACTCATATTTTTAGGCACAAGATTTTTGGTCTCATTAACATGGTAATAATTAAAATGGTAATATTAGTAATCATGCAAGTAATTGTTCAACCAAGCATATCATTTCACGCTACCATAGATAAATTCTTAAACTTCCACCTATGCCTTTGAGTTCAAGTGTGCCATGTGACTTTTGCTTGATGACCCAGGCTTCCACTCAGAGATTTCTATACACCAAAACAATTATGCCAATTTCTCAATGTCTAAGGCCTCTTAAGCCACATTGTATGCAATCATCCAATACTAGTCGAGCATAGGATAACAACATCTTACAAAGTCATTGAGCATTCAACAAACATGGCTTGTCAATCTTTGAACCTATGATTTCTCCATACTCTTAAATCTCTGTTTCATACCTTGTAGAAACTAGTAATACAAAATCATCCCGATCTCGTGTCTTGACCAAATGAGTGTTTCATTTTTAACATATTGCACACTTTAACCTGTGTCCTAATGATTTTTATTTATGATCTACTGTGTCATCCTTTGCAACACCCAAGTCTCTACCTAGGAACTTAATAACACCGTTGAAGGGTTTCTTTATTGAACATACGACCTATGTTTTATATCGTAGATAATTGCATAGTTTACAGTTAAAAGTTTCCTCCATAGACTACAACTTAAGGTCTATATCTTAGACACTTGTCTAGTTTATCTACTAACTAAGCTTTAATATTAACTTTATAACCCCCGACCTCTGATCACCCGACTGCATTGTGCTCAAATTACTATAATGACCTCGAGTGCAAATATTAGAAACCAGTATAGTAAACTACATACACAAAGTAAATCAAAGAATGAGAAGTTACATTGTTACAATACCAACACAAGAGATTATCAAGTAGATCATATACAAATAATTAATACTAATTAAACAAGAATAAAAAATTTATTATAAGCCCCAAAAGTTTCTAATTATAGTAATAAAAAAATGGATCATTAGCGAATACATTAATGTTGAATTAAAAGAAATGTCAAAATAAACTGAAAACAAAGATATTGGGCCCCAACTCAAACTAGATTAAAAGACTCCATTAGGGTTTCGTAGATCATTTGATTCAATAAGTATCTAAAAAGAATAGAAGGAAATAGGGTGAGCTCAAAGGAGCCCAATGTATCGCCCGAAACACTTTTCATGCATTATAAAAATAGAAACACCAATATGGAAACACTTCCAAGCATTAGTCATTTCAATTAGTTGTTTGTATTGCAATTTTAATAATGATAATACAAGAGAGAGTTAGAAGTCATTTCTGCTTACTGTCTCATCTTCTACATAAGTTTACTTAAATCTTCTTTAGTTTTATTTGTTCTTTACCATTTAAGGGCATGATATAGTGTTCCAATCACGGTTCTTACTAAACCATTCATACACAAATAGCTCCAAAGTTAACATATCAAGTTCTAATTAGGTTTAGTGCCTCATCTCCTACTTAAGTTTACTTAAATCTTCTTTAGTTTTATTTGTTTTTTTTGTTTGCCATTTAAGGGTATGATATAGTGTTCCAATCACTACTCCTATTGAACCAATCATACACAAATAGCTTTGAGTCGTTCACAATTTCTATTCCAATCTCGAAAAATCATTGTATCCGACTTCTTAATACTTGTTTTGTGTGAGTTGCAGGTTCCAAATGCGTAGCCATGGTCATCATGTGCCTATTATACTAAAATCATGACTATGTTGTATTTTACTGGGTCCAATTTTGTAATTTCATGTGACTAACCAATTTTATCTAGGATATTATCCATTGTGTTGAAAAATTCCAATGCCTATTCTAATAAATCTAAAGCCTTAGGTCTTATACAAAAATTTTAATTCTTATGCGTTGAAAACTATCTTTACAAGTTTAATATAAGAAACGACCTAAGTGGTAGTTTAGAATACCCAATTGAATATGTAATACCCCAAAATTCTAAGTCAATAATTATCCAAAATGATTATAAGTAAGTGTCAAATAAATTTGGTCAAATAATTAAGTGAACATTTCCAGACTACTATTTGCTAAGCTCACGTGGACATTAGAGCTCACTACCCACTAACATTGTAGGTTCCTTGTCAATGCATAAGGGAGAGAGGATTGTCATTGCTTGATCTTATAGAGCGGGGTTTAGTTGGTAGGTTGAGTCAGCGTCATTTTGAACTTGTGTAAAAGAATATTTTTGGACCCACTTGGATACTTGTTATTAAATACTTTGAAGAATTTCATTATCTATTTAACTTTTATGCTTCTATTACGTTTTTATAATGGTATCCATTGCTTTATCATTTTTATGCACTTTTATTACTATAAGTCATTGTTGGAAAGGCTTAGCGGTAGTCAGGTGAGCTCGGCTCATTGAGTGAACTCGTTAGGCTATCATCTTGGTCGGGCTGCCTTTCTTGGAAGAGGATTGTTGTAACACCCCATTTTCAATATAAAGGAACCATTTAAAAATCATTTCCTTATACATATATGTACATGTGAGAGTGGAAAAACTTTTTGAGTAGATATATTAGAACAAAAGTTGATTTATTTGAAAACTTGTTCTTCGTCTTTGACTAGTTGTTCAAGCTGGTGAGACAACCTCCAGTCAAGGTGGCCAAACTAAGTTTGCTTAAAAAACCTACGCCTTCCTAGAGTCGGATAACCTACCTCCAATTCAATGTTTCAACTTTACTTGGGACAAGGCTTACCTACTATTGACTTAAACTTGTAATCTTTATCTCAGAAATGTTAAAACAATTTTTTCCATATTTAGGGTGTTATTATTATCTGAGTTGTTTATTTATCATACTAGTTTATTAGTTTTAAAACTAGTTTTCATAGTATCATTAGCATCATGAACATTAATAACAATAAAATAATGTAGTAATGGTATGCCCAAAAGTACCCTGAATTAGGTTTCATTGATCAAATGGCCTTTAATCATTACATTCATGCTCTTGTACATATTAGTGTTTAAAGTAACATCATAAGGCACAAAAAAAAAAAAAATAATAATAATAAGTTCAGGCCCAAGTCCCTTAGTTGGTATACTGGTTTTTTGCTTTTGAAAAATGGAATGGTTGAGCTTTACGAGCCCAATGGAGCATTCAAATTCACATATAATCTAAAAATGTAGCAAGCACATCATATAATCAATCACTCCCATACATTAGGCGATACAAATAGTAGATTATTTTTCAGTCAGTCAAGGTAGGTTGGCCGACCCTAGGGTGAATCTTATTCCTCTGGCCAAGTGAATCTTGCAGGAATGTTAGTGGCATCCAAGCTATACATCCACATGTCCAGCAGTTCACAAACTCGAAAGACAAGTTTGGCATGATCAAGTTTCTAAAGTGTTATTACACACTCGTCTCTAACTAGAAATGTTAACGCAAGAACCACCGTTGATTGTCCTTATACCAACGAACCCCTCTAGGTGTATTGTTAACTTATTAAAAGTGATCTTGTATTTGTTCATTAACATATTCATGCATATTAAATGATACTTCCATATAAAATAGATCCATCATACCCTCATGCATATGAGTATTTATTTAATCATATGTTCACAATGCTTAAATTCTAGAATGACATATTCTTATGGACTATACTCATCTAGAATAGACTATACTCATCTAGTGTACTTATAGACTTTACTCATCTAGTACATTCATCTAGAATAGTCTATGAGTATACTCATAGACTACACTCATCTAGTATAGACTATACTTATCTAGAATGACATATTCTCATAGACTATACTCATAGACTGTTATAATAAACTATACTCATCTAGAGTCATAAGTTCACAATGCTTAAATTTATGTGCATATCATTACATGCACGAAAAACATCATGTATATGCTCTACATCTATCATGGTCACGTGGATATGATCATAGTAAATGACATACACTCAAATCATATTCTCATTATTCACATAATCAATACAAATATATGCATTTAATCATATGATCAATAAAGGGTACGTTCTACTACCACCTAAGCCATTTTATGTAAATGTGTGAGTTGGAAATCATATGCAAGCAAATATGCAAGAAAATATGGTTATAAAGTGTGTGAGTTGGAAATCATATGCAAGCAAATATGCAAGAAAATATGGTTATAAAGTGTGTGAGTTGGAAATCATCTTTATCTTGATTTACACGACCTTAATGTTGCTTGATGCTCATGGTAGTGCCGATCCTCTAAGATTCCTATAAAAGCACTCGAGTTTTAGTTGGTCTTAAATTTAGCTCCTAAACTTGGATTTACGTTCAAAATGACCTCTAAAATGTTCTCAAGTTCAAAATAGCCCATGAACTTTGATGTGGGTGTTTAAGGTCCAACTTACAAATTACATCTACGGTATACCAAACTTCAAGATGCCATAACTTGAGTTTTCAGACTCCATTTTATGTGATTCTTGGGTGTAACTTTGTACTGCTTGCGATGAAGAACTTCATGGCAATGATTTTTTTCCTCAAGCATGCACATGTCTGAATAGAAACACATATGAACTTACTGGTTTGTGAATCTATCCCTTTTACGCAACAATTTTTGGAAGGTCGGTTTAGAGGCTTCAGGTATTCAATTGGGATCACTCTTGAGTTTATTCGATAGTACACTTGACAAGGTTTGACATAATAGTTGTAGTTTCCTTGGTTCATGCCTACACTATTCCAAAAAAAGTATAAAACTTTTTGTTTCGCAACTAATGTTGGCTATAATTTTAGCCTTGGTTCGAAGATACGATAGTCAAAATTTTGTGGTTTCAAAGGCGTTGAAAAGGTTATTCTGGCCACTCTTTGATGGTAAAGGATTTGAACCTTTTTGGGCATTATGTGGTCTTCAAAAACTTACTCAAAGTGGTGTAGTCTTTTTAGGCCATGATGTAACTAAAACTTTACATGAAATTAAAGGAATAGAAAAGGAATTTTAAAGAGACTAAGGAGAGAACTTATATCTGAAGTTTAGTTACTCTTCGTTCCAAACTCTTCTCCTCTTCCTTCCCTCTCAAGCACACTTCAAATGCTTCAATTTAGTGCGAGGAGAACAGGGGAAGACGCTCTCTATTTATAGTAGAGCTTTGATCATTAAGGCTAGTGTGTAGGGTATGGTAAAGGCTAAGTTAGAATAATGGAAGGACAAGGGTGGTCATGCATGCTTGTTTGCAAGCAATTGTAAGTATTAACAATGGTGGTTTGAAACATATTATTTACGAACTTTAAAGCTATTTTTGATTAATTAAAAATGACACTATCATCTTTAATTAATTAAAAATAATAGTGGTGGTGCTTGGAAAACATTACTCATGTACTTTAAAATTATTTTTATTTAATTAAAAATGTCACTATTAATTAAAGATGATAGTGGTAGTTGGAGAACATTATTCATGTACTTTAAAGTTATTTTTATTTAATTAAAAATGATACTATTAATTAAAGATGATAGTGGTAGTGTTTGAAAAATATTAATCATGTACTTTAAATTTATTTTTATTTAATAAAAAATGACACTATTTATAACATCCCACTTTTCGTATTCTTACTTTTTGGACATAACCACTTTTTTGACATTGGACTTAACCATACACAGCCGGGTTGGGCTGGTATTACCTTACAAGGGACTCACATTTTACATTTGTTTTCAACTATCTCATGCCTTAGTGTAATTCAAGAGTGTTTGACTCTAATTTAGAAATATGCAAGGCAAACAAACAAGAGAGAAAGAAATTCAAAATCTTTATTCATTCAAAATTAGAAAGTACATAACTTTCTAATTAACTATTATAGCGGAATTTATCAAAACTTGGGCAATATGCCATTACATAGAAATTAGGAACTTTCTAAGTTGAAGAAAAAAAGCTTAACTAATGTTCATGGTCTTTATGCATATTCAAATTCTTGAAAAATAAGAGAGGAAGGGTAGACACATAGCCCTATGGATCCTTTTCAAACAACCAATTTTCTAATTTAGACTAAAACCACATCCATAATTCATACACTTGCATACATTAAGCATTTCAAGCAACATTTTGTGTATAGTTGTGACTTAGACCAAAAGGGTTTTTAAGGCCTTTGATGTTCTTAACAAAATACCTCCTTAGAGTAAAAAAGACATTTCTTAGCCAATTTCATTAGACTTAGGACCTAACCATATTTCAAGTATATTGGGATATCACTCATGTTAACTAATAACATGTAAAGAACATCCATAATAACTCACATGTTCACTATGATGGTACATAGTTATTAATCATCATCATCACATAATTAATCTCATATGTAAGAATCATAAAATAGGAGAAATAAATTTTAGATTATAAACAATCTAAAATTTAAGGCATGAATCACCCAAAACCATGCACTATACATTGAAATAACTCTAAACATGGTACTAGGCATCACATGGATTAATGAATGCTTAAAACATGCTCATGTACTAAACTGAAACTAAAAACATGATTAAATTTCTAAAATTGAAACATGAATAATTTATGAAAATTAAACATGCAATGAACATGGCATTAATTTAAAGAAGAAAAGATGAGGTTTTAGAAATCACTTCCACCTTATGAAGCTTTTTCTCAAAATTTCAGTAGGGGTTCCTTTCTTCAACATTTTTAGCACTTTAGAAAAACTCAAGAATACTCAATCAAACACTCAAACACTCAAGGGTTGCCAAAAAGAAGGCTAGAACAAGCTAAGAGGAAAGTGTTAACTCCTTACTTTAGGATGAAGAAGAAGTGTGTGCAAGGGGGTTATATAGATTTTCAAGAGATCATTGGGGGAAGGTTTTGGCAGCTTTGATTATGGTTTCCTCATATGTGATGGATAGGTTTTTGCACATAACACACACAGAGGACGACTTGGGTTTTTGCATAGAGGTTATGATGGTCTTTCCTTCACATGGCACCAAGATTGGAGCATTTCGGGTTTAGAAAACTTTCTAGTTAGTGAATTTTGGTTTCCCTTTTGTGTATGATGGATAGGGTTTGGTGTGTGAGCATGGTTTATTATTTAAAGACTTCTAATTAGGATTGCTCACATGTGTGCACACACAGACACACACAAATGGACCAATTTTGGCATAATAGGGCAAGTTGCACATGATCGAAGTGTGGTGTGCATGAGATCATTCTTTATGGTTTCTCTTAAGTGTGGTATACTTGATCATTTGCATGGCACATGGGATCATTTTATCATTTTACATGATTCCAAATAAGGGAAATGTCCCATTGAGGTTGGGTAGGGTGAGGGTGTACATGATCATGTGTTCTATCCATGTGGTTTGCACATGCTTAGGGGTAGCTATAAATTTATGAGTCCTCATGAATTTAATAAAAGTTCATATCTCATTATTTACTAAGAATTAAGGACTTTAATGCATATTTTTATATTCATAATAAAATAATGCACATTTTTAAACTATTATTTGGCTAGGGTGACCCTCATTTCATTTACTTTTCTAATTTAGACTTCACTAAAAGGTATTAAGCAAATGAAACCCAAATTTTGGCCAATTGAGCTGATTTTTGGATATGTTGTCTAGTTGCTCAGTTCATGGCATCTTGTGTCATTTCAAGTCATTCTGAGCTCAAAAGATACACTAAATGGGGATTTGGACTTACTAAATTTATCGTTTAATTAGACTTGTTTTCATTTCTCATCCAAATTCAATCAAATGAAATTGAATTGTTTCATTTTACTCGGTACAAGATTATAGGATATTACACTATTAATTAAGATGATACTGGTGGTGGTTGGAGAATACAGTATCATTAAAGATAGCGTTTAATTAATTAAAATAATCAACTTTACTATTCATGAAAGTATTAAAATAATCAATTGTTTGCTGGTTTGATTTGTATTATTTATCATTTATTAATTTTATTTATTTATTTATCATTATTATTGTTACTACCACTACTATTATTTTTCACCTTTATTTATTTATTTATCTTTAAGTCTCTTTGGCATCATGAGTATTTGGACACGAAACTCATTGTCTAATTTAATTATTTTGCCTTCAAACTAATTTTTTGAAGTGTATCGTATTCGTGCCAGACTAGTTAAGTGGTCCAGTTCTTGATTATGATCAATCTTTGTTGACCAAGGTTATTTGATACTTAATTATAATCATCTTGGATAATTTTTGACTTAAAAATTTTAGGGTATTACATATTTAATGGGATATTCTAGACTACCACTTAGGCTATTTCATATATTATACTTGTAAATATAGTTAGAAAACATGTAAAAATGAAATCACTTCTTCCTTATCACTATTTTTACAAGATTTGGTTTCCTTGCTCAGCACATGTGACATAGCCTTCATGTGGCAATTCTCCTTGTGAATTATTACATTTAGTGTGTGGCTTGAAGTCCTAATTCTACTCTATTTTGGGGTCAAATTCAACCCATCAAGTCTACATTCAAAGGTCATAAAGGCAGTTATGGCTATAGGGAAAAGTGTGTTGAAAATTTAGTATTCACTTTGGTTATTGTGGCAATGCCAAACATTGCTACTGTAATGCAAAACATTACCATGGCGGTCATTGATTACTGTGGTACACTACTTTGGTAATTAATGCACTTCCAGTTGGGCACCTTTCTTTATTCAACAATTTCATCTTTTGGTCTCTAATTTACTACATTTAACAAGTAACCTCATAATCATAGCCATTTGGCTTAATTTGGCCCTATTGTTTCATATTTGGCTTCAAATTTGACAGTTATGTTGATGTTCATGACTTAAAATCCATTTTGGAACACCAACTTCAATGACATGGATCTTGCGTTACGAGTATCAAATTGATGAGCTTTTTGTTGCATCCTATTCCTTACTTGGCCTTCTTTCAACTTGTATAAGTGGTTTGGGATAGGTTTCTACTTATTAATTTAGGTTTTAGATCAAATTTTGGTCATAGTTATAACTTTTTTTTTCATCCCAAAAATTGGTGTTTTAGGTGGCCAAATTTAGGGGCTCGATTGCTAGTCCGCAGTGCACCTTTTTTTGCCACATAAGGTGCGTTGAATATGTTTCTTCTATTTTCCATTGGTATATAAGGCATGGTTCATCATTGATGCACATTTCACCAAGCAACACCCAAAGTGGTTAAGAAAGCATATAGACGATCATCAAAAAGGTTAGGAATACGTATAATGGGTCTCAAAATGAAGGTTTTTTATCCTCCAAAAGCTTTCCTCATCATTCACAATTGCACACACTCCACATAAGGAAAATTTTTAAAACAATGAGCACAACTCATTCTCATCCAATTTACATATAAAGACGGAAGGTGCAAGCCTTCTAGGTTTGATATAGAAGGTTATAGTGGCTCTCCATAGGTGTATGGTGGTGCTTGGCAAATCATGGAAGTGTACTATGTTGCTTGGAGAAGATGGAGAAGCATTTATGGTGATTGTTGAATGTAACATTATCTATTTATGATCATGTTTGAGTGGCTATGTTTGGCCCATAAACATAGCATATGGATGGGTTATTATTGCAATCTTGGTATGGTTTAGATGTACCAAATACCTTGTAAACATTAGTGTGTTGGTGGCTCAAGGATGGCCCTTAAAACAATAAGAATCCTGGCATTTGACACCTGACCTTAGGAGCATTACCATAACACACTACCATGGTAATGGTTTCTTCTTTATTTTCTTTTCTCCTAAGTATCTTGAGTATTTCAATGAAAAATTCATTACCTTATTCAATTGTTTTAACCTCGAAATATTTTTTTAAAGTTTCTCAGTTCATGTTTTATATTGGTTAATTTGACCTGTTTTGACAATGGTAGATCCCTATTAACCATAGTTGATTTTTAGTTAAGTTGGATAAATCTAAATCTAAGGACTGAAATTTTAGGGTATTACACTAATGCCTTGGATTGGTGGAAATAGGTACACAAAGATTGCCATGTTGTCAATAATGTTTTTTGGACATTGTAGCAAACTGCCATAAAGGTGTAATGCATTGCATTGTGCCACTCCTTTTTTTTTTCTTCCCTTCGATTACATAAGCATTTTGACATGAAACTCATCGATCAATTATGTCTTTTCGATCCTAAAGTAATATTTTTGAAATTTCTTGGTTCATGTGCCAATATGGTTAATCTAATCTATTTTGATTGTGGTTGATCACTATTAACCACAATCAATTTTGGAGTTAATTTGTGTGATTTTGTGGTAAATGTGATGGTAAAAATTTGGACTATTACAATACTTATCCCATAAGAGAGAATTTTGTCATCAAAATTTGTGAGAAAAATTTCACCTATGTTTCATGCTAGTCTTGTTGAGATCTAGCTCTCAAACAATTATGGGATTTTGTTCTAATCTTGTGCTCTAGTTCCCAAGTTGCTTCCTTAAGTTATGGTATCTTCATTATACCTTCATTATTGAAATGTCTTTTGCTCCTCAAATTATGAGTCCTTCTATCTACAATCCTTATTGTTGCCTCTTTATATGTAGCATCGTTTTGTAACCTTATCGTTGCCTCGTCCCAACTATGAATGACATGAGATGGGTCAAGATGCTACTTCCTCAAGATGGATACATGGAACATATTGTGGAGACTGGATAGCCCTAGTGTGAGCTCTAAATTGTAGGCATTATCCCCAACTTTTTAAATGATCTTGAAGGGGCCAACATACTTGCAAGCCAATTTAGTATTTACATAGAACCTCTTTATTCTCTTTTCTCGAACTTACATTGAGGCAAACCTTTTCACCCTTTTAAACTCCAAGGTGAGACATTGCCTATTTGCATAGCTCTTTTATGGACAATAACATACAACCAACCTCTTTTGGATAAGGCAAAATTTTTTTATGATCACTTAGATCATATTGAATCTAGCCAATACCCTATCCTCAAGGTTGGATCAATATAATGGTGATCAGCGTCACAACCTATATAGTGCCTCATATAGAGGAGGCATTTAAATATTGGCCTAGTAATTAATATTATATTTAAACTTGACCAAATGTAAATGATTGTTCCAATTTTCCTATGAACTCTAATACACAAGCCCTAAGCATGCTCTCAAAAATTAAGATAGCTAACTCCAACTAGCAATTAGTTTTAAGTGTGAGAGGTGATACTCATTATGAGGTTAATGCCCAACTTTTTTTGTAAACTCTACTAGAATTGGCATTGTGATTTGATACTTTAGATTTGAGCACATTGTGTACCCTACGATCTCCTTGTTCACTATGTCTATTGATCTGATTGGTAAAAAGTGAGATACCTTAGTGAGCTTATCCACTATCACCCACACTATGTCTTCACTCTTATAATTTCTTGGTAATTCAATCACAAAATCCATTGTGATGTTATCCTATTTCCACTCAAGGATTTGTAAAAGTTGCAACAATCCAAAAGACTCCTTATGCTCTACCTTAACCTATTGACATGTGAGGCACTTAACCACATACTAGGCCACATCTTTCTTCACACCCTTCCACCTATGTACGTTCTTCAAGTTCTAATACATTTTTTCTCTACCTAGGTGTAAGATGTACTCAATTTGATGTGCCTCATTGAGGATGGTCGAATTCATTTGATTATAATTGGTTACGTAGATCCATTATGTAAATCTCAATAATCTTGCATCATCGTAATGGAATTCTTAGTGCTCACCTTGTGGTATTTCAACCTTTATGTTTGTAATCAACACATCTTTGGCCTAAGTCTCAAGTATGCATCGTGGTGAATCTTACTCACATTTGGTGGTAGATAGGAAGGCTCGATTATTACCTCCACATCATAAATCTCAATGATTTGGTATGCCTATACTCTCTCCCTATCCTTAGTGTGTAACCTCGAACTTAGAGCATTAACCACAACAATGGCTTTACTTAGATGATCAAGTAGTTGGAAATCATGATCATTAAGTAATCCAACTAAAAGTTTTTGCCTCGCATTTAGATCATTTTCAGTGTATATATAGTAAAAACTCTTATAGTTGGAATATTCATCAAATCTCTACCCATACAAATAATGTTGCCATATCTTTAGTGCCATATCTTATAGTTGGATAATTCTTCTAATGAGGCTTTATCTATTGTGCTATGTAAGCCACTACCATACCCTCCTTTATGAGTACTACACCTAGTCTATTTTGTGAGGCGTCAATATATAAAATATAGCCCAACCTACACATTGGAGCCATCAAGATGGGCGCAAATGTAATTGTATCTTCAACTCTTAGAAAGATTGTTCACATTTATTTGTCTACTCAAACTTCTTCTTTAGTTCTTGGAAAGATTATTCACATTTATTTGTCTACGCAAACTTCTCTCCCTTCCTTATGAGCTTGGTCATGGGTTTGGCAAAGTTGGAAAAGCCTCTAATGAGTTACTAATAATGCCTTGAGAATCCTAGGAAACTCATAATCATTGTCATTATCTTAGGCTGCTTCTACTCAATAATGGCTTCAATCATAACCGAATCCATAGCTATTCCTTCTTAAAGTTGACATAGTCCAAGAACTTCACTGTCCTCTTCTAGAACTCGCACTTACTAAAATTGGCAAAGAGTCTGATGCCTTAAGAGTCTGCAATGTCATCAACAAATGTTCTTTATCCTCAACTAAGGTCATCAAAATTTGCCAAACACTACAAAAATTCTACTAAAGTAAGTTCTAAATACCCTATTCATGAGGTCCATGAATGTTGTTGGGGCATTGATGAGCCAAAATGACATCAAAATGAAGTCAAAATGTCCATATCGAGTACGAAACATCATCTTTGAGATGTCGACATCTAAATCTACAACTGATGACATCTAGCTCTCAAGTCTATTTTATAAAAGGATGTGACTCCTCTAAATAAATCAAACAAGTCATTAATACTAGGCAATGGGCACTTAAGCATGAGTGTGGCTTGATTCAACTTTCTATGATCTATGCAGATTCTCATAGAGTCATCCTTCTTTTTGACAAATAGCATAGTAGGCTCCCACAGGAACTTACGTGGCCTTATGATCAAATTTTCTTTTAATTCATTAAATTATGCTTTTAGCTTTACTTGCTTAGTTGGTGCCATTCTATATCGTACAATGGCAATGGGATTTGTCCCTAACATTAACACCACCTAAAACTCATAGTTACCTTGGGTGGTAACTCTGATAATTCTTCAGGAAATACATTTGATAATTCTCTAACTATGGGGATGCTATCTATAAGTCTTAAGGTGGCTCGTGGTTCGTCCTGCAATAATGGCCTTATATCATCCCTCTCCTTCATGTGTCCTAATAATGCTAATGGAGTGTTCTTTGGCACTCTATGTAGATCTCCCTTTATCCTAATCCATTCTTTGGATTGTAACCTAAAGATAACCATATGCCTTGGGTAATCTAATTGAGCTTAATAATAAGTTATCCAATTCATCCCAATAATAACATCATATCTATGGAAACGCATAACATGTACATTTGATGTTACGACCATGTCATCAACCTCAAATCACATGTGCAAGCATCTTGTGATAATATGATGGCACCTGTGGTTGTAGAAACTTGTATAATCCTTATCGTAACATGTTAAGCCTTTTTGCTAAGTCCTTGGCAATAAATGATCTAGTGACACCTAGATCAAATAATACTTTAACAACAACATTAAAAAATAGATAGAAACCATTTATGACTAGTGCTTGCTCTGTCATCCATAGTGTACACGTGAGCCTGAGCATGTTCATTCTATTGCTTTTGACACTAAAGCTATGCCTATCATTTTTGCTACTACCACTATTAATGGCGAGGATGCAGCAGCTGCTTTTTCTTGGTAAGGTCATCTCTTGCCAAATGGACTCTATAATGACATATGAAACGTGGTCATGACTTCCCATCACTTTCAAACTACTCATTTGCAACCTAATCTCATTCAGATCGATGGTCTAGTCCCCCATGCTTGTGGTGGATGCCTCTAATCCTACTGCTATTGCTACCTTTGGTCCTTTATTTGTGCCTGTTAAGGGTGCTCACGTTAATGTTGTTGTGCACCTCCTTAACCAAACTACCTCTTTTGAGGCTCGCTTCAACTTTGATCATTGCCTTGATGGGAAAGGTGCCTTTTGCCTTTATTCTTAACTGCTAGCTCCATATTCAACTTTCTCTTAACCATCTTAGCTCAAATAACAATCTAGATAGATTTTGAGATCAAGAGGAATGTTTAACTTCCTGATCTCCAACGTTAACCCTTCCATGAATTTGTAGGTCTTCTTATCATTACTGGGAATAAGGTCAAGGAAAATCATGAAAACTCCCTGAATTTGGAGTCATATTTGACGACCATCATGTCACTTAGCCAAGTTGAATGAATTTCAACTCCATTTGTCTACAAACTATGCCTAAAAAAAGTATTTGGTGCGAAAAATGCATTTCCAACTCTTCTAACTCCAAAGTGTTGGTATTTATCATGGGATTTTCCTAGATTGATGTCCAATAGTAGTCAAGCACTCCAACAAATAGGTGTGTGCCAACTATACCCTATAAGTGATCATATCCTTGATCAAGTCAAGATGATTCTTTAGTTCATTGAACCATTAGTTAGCATTTAAGTGCTTGGTTCGACCATGGATCTTTCCCTTGAACTTGGGTGGTTTCAATTTTTGGAATTTCTGCAATTATTCCTCTAAGTCCCTCTTAATTTATGCTTGTCCCGATCGTACTACTAGGTTTGCCATCTATGGGTTATGAGTAGTTCTTGTGCCACCCATGCTATCACCTACTGATTAAACTCAACCATCATTTATGGGATCATCATAACTCTAGTTGGAATTGTATGGCATGTGGTGGTAGGTGAATGCATTAGCGCATGAGGTGCTACACGCTCTCAATAAGTGTATCTATCTGACTAGTCATGCCCCTAGCATGTACCATCTATATAAATCACCATCTTTCATTATCAAAATGTTTTTAAGGGATACCCATTGGTTTGCAAAGCTTTTAAAGATAGCCAAAAACTGATAATCTCATGCCTAACTCTCCCAAGTGCATGAGATAAAGTTTCTTTCATCATATTACAAAAGATTATAGATATTGCCTTTATAAGGCACAAAAAGTGGCTATTAACTAAAGGTTACTCTTATAGAGTATGACTCTAGCCAAAGAATTTGGTCAATAACCTTTTCTCCTTGGGTGCTTCTTCCCTTCTTGTTGCTTCGTATTCCTATTTCATTTTGAGTACTTGGTGTTCAATATTTTCCACAAATTCAATAAATTTTAAAAGGGTTTCTCACCATCATTCCTCCAAAGGTGGCATTTCTTGTTGAAGCTCAAGGCTTAGCCATCCATAGAGTTTCATCATCATTTCTCGCACATTAGATAACACCTTTGGGAACTAGTAAAGAGTTTCCTAGTGAGATGGATACTCAATTTCCTCTTCCAAAGGGTAGTACAAATTCACATCTAGTTTTGAACCTACTAGTACTACAATCTCATTGCTATCCATAATAGACTCCATTTATATGATCGAGTATTATTTCATAGCTATATCATTCTTATGTCTTCATCCTTCTACCTCTATGCAAGGGTGACGCTTTTAAGCATCATGTTTCTAAGTTATTATTCACTTAGGGACTTAATTGTACGATTACTATGTTCCATTGAGGGATGATTTACTCTTCAATTAATATTACATATTCACATGCAATATAGCAATGCGTGGAAACACATGTAGATTACAATGTCACATCTTGGTTCGCATTGGGTATAGGTGTTAGTTGCATAGCAGATTAATTATATTATATGTATTTTATGTATAATGTGCATTAATATAATAGAAAATGTAGTGTATTTACTCATATTTAGTATAATATGCATT
>JAJIYU010004504.1:0-24214 GCA_030144865.1 Tinospora cordifolia
TGTGAGGTGGTTAAAAAGATTAACCGATCATTGAAGGGGGGGGTGGTCCAAAGGGAGTGCCCCTAATGGGATCGAATACGCCCCCCCCCCCCCCCCCCCGCCTAGCACACTATGATCAGGGTGATAGCGAGTGCAAAAACCAGGGAGTCATTCAAGGAATTGCCCCATGATTGCTGAGGTCGTGTACCCGTTTGGAGTTAGGCTTAGGTCTTCTCCTTATGGGCATCCACCTAAGAGGCAAGAGGGCATGACCAAGGGTGGCAATAATCGGGTAGCCTTTCAGGGAAAGAAGCAGGAATAGCTGAGGTAGAGGCCTGTAGTAAGCTTGGGCTTAGGTTTTTGCTCATTTCGGGTACTTTTGCCTATGACGCAATCGAGGGTGCAACCTCGGGACAACCAAGGATTGCTGAGGCCGTGGGCTATGGGGAGCTTTGGCTCTTCACGGATTGTGACCAATGACGCAACCGAGGAAGGGACTGAGGGTGCAAAAACCAGGGAACCGCCTAAAGAAGTGCCAGATGATTGCCAAGGTCGTGTGCTCGTGGAGAATTGAGCTTCCAAGTTCAATCTTCGTGGGCTGCGACTGATGACGCATGAAGGCATGACTGAGGGTGCAAAAACCATGTGGTCATCTTCACCTTGACTATAATCAGATTCATCACTCCATGTGACATTTATGAATTTTTTCTTCAGCGTGTTTGCACATTCTGCTTGAATATGACCCAATCCTCTACATTCATGGCACTTAATATTTTTGAATCTGTTATCCGATTTTGAAAAATCTCTGATAGGTCTCTTATTTTTAGGTTTGTACTTGGGAGATGAGTTTGATTTTCTATATTTCTTTAGAAATTTGGAAAAATTTCTGGTAATTATGGTTATGTCATCTTCTTTGTCATTTAAATTTGTTTCAGCTTGAAGGGGGAGACTCTTTTCAGGTTTTTGATTTGATAAACTCATTTATAGGTCTGAAGGGAACCTATAGGCTCATCAAAGTGTATTTTTTGTGAGATCCTTAGCTTCCTCTATGGCTACCACCTTTGTTGCAAATCTAGAAGGCAAAGACCTAAGAATCTTCCTAACCAGTTTCTCATCCGAGTATTTCTTTCTCAATTGGAACGCTTGATTGGCGATATCACGAAGCTTATTGTTGAAGCTTGAGATATTTTCCTATTCCTCCATTTTTAATAGTTCAAACTGGAAAGTTGAAGTTTAGATATATGTACAACATTAGTTCCTTCGTGAACAGTTTGAAGAGTTTCCCATGCCTCTTTTGCAGTTTCTCATATAGAGATTAATTTGAACTATTCTATGTCAACTACATTGAAGATTGTGTTTAGGGCCTTAGAATTTGCGAAACACAATCTTCTTTCTTCTTCAGACCAATCAAACTTAGATTTTCCACCTGAACTATTTTCTAAAATGGGTTCAATCCATCCTTTTTCCATAGTCCTCCAAGCATATTCATCTAAAGATTGGATAAAAATTTGCATATTTATCTTCTAATAGGTATAGTTGCCTTCTTCGAGGAGATGAGGTCGAGAGATAGATCCCCCTTCTTTGGGGTGATGATGGATTGGTATTGAGTGACTCATTTTAACTACCAGATCGCACCAGCCAAGTTTAAGGCAAAGACGAATGGAGGGTGACCGACTCTGATACCAATTGAAATAATCTGAGTCACAACTGTTAGTGAAAATAAAACAAATGAACAATGGTGCACAACAATTGATTACGCAGCTCGGCCTTTATGCCTACGTCTATAGGGCCTTGCCTAGTAAGAGTTTTCACTAAGGTTAAGCAAAATACACTGCTTTTCGGCAAGTCTTATTCTTACAGCAGGTAGCCTTTAACCTAAAACCTCACAGAAGATCTTGAAGCAGAAGTTGTCACACTCTTCAGACTAATAGGCAGCATCGATTGATGACTCTTTTAGTCTATCCAGAGAAACAGATATAGCAACACTCTCTCATGCTAGATCACTCAATAAACAATACAGACAGTGTTTTACACAAAAGTGATAAGTTAGAAACTAAACAACTTGAAAACAATAAAGATCTAAGTGATAAACAAGTCTACAATCATCCTAGAATAAAATGACTTGGATCTAAAAGCTTTCCATAACAAAATGAGATTCTGGGAGATTTCTGGGTAGACTATGAGACGCACTGTGATACGATACTGTTGGCACAGATAGCGGGAAGACAGATTTCTAGAAATTTGTTTCTTCCAAAAACGCAATGGTGACAGTTGATTCTTTCTATAGCAGCAGCTTTCTGATCTTTTCAGAATTTCATAAAGCAAACCATTTCATAACATCGACCTGTATTGAAGGATTTAATTCCAAACATATTTGTAGAAAAACCAAGAAAGAATCCAGAATATGACGGTTAAGGAAAGAGAGCAGTTGGTTGTTGTCTTAGCTTTTCTGAGATAAGGAACTTACTAAAAAACTGATCCAGGAATATGGAAAACAATCGCCAGTAATAAGAGAACAAAGGATGTTTCCTTTTAAACATAAAAATGACTAAAAGAATTCTAAAAATTGAGATTCTGCAATCCAAGAAAAATCGAGCATCTTGTGAGATTCCAAAAATGAGAAAAGAAGGTCAAGCGAGAAACTAGCACCAAACATGCCAATGATTATTCCTAACAATTATTATATATAGTGATACTTTTAGGATTATTATGAAAGATACAGAAAAGAAATTTGATAATTCTCAACCTCTCCCTTTTATATTAATAGTGTTCCATTAATCCTAGGGTTGTAGGAATGAATCAAGGAAGGGCCATTGGTAATAAGAGCACAAGAAGCTTTTTGGGACACATGGGTTTTGCCCTAGAATTTAACTCAAGAAAGTCCTAAATGGTAACCAAAGTGACCAGCAAGTGGTTTCTAATAGGAGAGTCTCGAGGAAGGTATCCCACATGGCCCCATAATTCCAAGTGATTTCATGCCGGGTTGTTGCTTTGCACTTATGTTACCTTCTACCAGACCCCAAATTATTACTCAATTCATACTTGTGTTGGCTACAAGGGGTTGATGCCTCTCAGCTACTTGTGGAACACATCAATGCATGGGATCCCACTAATATATTGTATCTTCTTTTTATTTTAATCATTTGTCCTTTCAAGGTTGTTTTGTTTCAATTTATTTCTAATTAGATCACAATATTTTTCTCAAATATTACTCAGTTTCAACATGCTTTTATAATTTGAAAAGTTAGACTACCCACATTCCAAAAGTTAAAAAAAAAATAGTGTTAATATAGGCTATCATAGTTGGGAGAATCCAACAGGCAACGGTCTGTAGATTATTATTATTTTCCTATTAACTTTTTCTTTTAATGAAGAAAATTTCTAAAAAAACATTCAAGTATCTTAAGATAATCATCATATCAAAACGAATTTACTAAATCAAAAATATTTGTCTATAACTACTTATAATCCTTTTTTTCCATTAGTTTGGTTATCAGGTTTTCTAAGCATAGAAAAAGTATCTTCCTTTTTTTTTTAAGTTAAAATTAAGATGGTGTTTAGTAACTCTATTTACCATTTTTATTTGTATTTTAACTATAACTTTTAAGTGTAGTAGAAGTTCAAATTCTATTTAAATAAATTAATTTTTTTCTTTTTGTTATAGAAGTTATACAACAATGACTCTATTTCAATTAAATGTTGAAAAAAACTTTAAAAAAATTTTAAAAAATTATTTCTTTATTACCTTATAATTAAATTATATAAAAAAAATTTATATAGTTACTAGTTCTTTAAAACTCAAGCTGAGTAAAAGTGGATAAATAAGTATAAAGCCCAAACTTAAGCTAAGAACCTGAACCTCTATGCTATGTATGGTAAAATCTTTAACCGACACACTTACCAACTCTTGGCACTTACCAATCCTTAATTTAAAGGATGGCCGACACTATTTCCTACTAATTTCAAACTAGCATCCAGGCTTCTCTAACCTAATCATTCAAGCGATTTGAATTTTATTCTTCCAATTCAACTTTCACAAAATTTCCTCGCAAGGTTGTTGGTTTCAACAATTTGAGAACTTAGATTATCAACGCTTTTATAAACTACAAAATAATAATAATATTAGCATGGCAACCCTTAATAAATTAAATTTAGGAAAATTCAGTAGTTTTTGTATTTTAATTTGTTTTCTTGATAAGTTTTCTTTAACTATTCAACACAAGCTCCCAAATATGTTTTATCTTGGAACTATTTCTTTTAATCTATAGTAACTACCAAATACTCGTTGAAAGTACTTGTCATCCCTCTATTCTATTTTTTTTTTTTTTTACCCCTTCTTTGACATTTAAAGATATATATATTTAATGCGAGACTATTTCTTTGAAAGTCGTAGGCCTTGAAGCCATTTGTACCACATGTTGGTACTTATTATCCTTTATTTGAAGAAATGATGTATCCCTAGAGCTAAGTGAGCAATTAATGCATGAGAAGATCTTGAGGTTAATGTGCATGCCGACACTATTTTCTACTTATTTCAATTCATTTCAGGCTTCCCTCTTCTAATCATTTGGTGTGGGCAATTTGAAACTTATTTTGCCCATATTCCACTTTATTAAAAATTCAACGACAAAAAGAGGATAAATCATTTGAACTTATTTCTCACCAAAAAGTTTAGTCAATTATCAAAAAAAAAGTTTTCTTTTGAAAAGTATTGAATGAACCCTAATAATTAATATCAGTCCTATTTGGAAATTATAGATTTGGTTGGAGAATAGACCGTAAGACAGATTGTAGATTTGTAGTTATCAGCTTGGAACGTAGCAGTTTTAGTAGAAATTAACCCAAGAGTACTAGTCTTATTTGGAGAATATACAAAGCAATGAAGGAAAGGATCAACAAGACCGGCCGGTATTATAGATATGGAATTTATCATGCATACCATGTTAGAAAAACTAGGACATTAAAATCCCATTTTAGATCAATAAAAAATAAGATGGATGCATAATTAATGGACGTATCCCTACATATAATACATAACCAAAGAAATTTATATTTTAAATAATGTCTATTCTCATGCAGAGCTATGTCTTTAAGAAGTAATTATTTCTAATGATAACTTTTGTAATGCGTTCTTTCAACAATTATAAATATTTTTTGCTAATAACCATTTCATATATTCATTTATGATCATTTAGATTTGTAACTTTCATTGATCATTTTGTGAGTGTATCAAAGCAAGATTATTATACTATCTTAGATTGTTGATCTTATAATTTAAAATACTACTGTTGCAAGATGTAATCGTTGTATCTTAAAGATAAAATTATTTAATGGCAGAGAATTAATTTCGTCTATTATGTTCAATTTATAAGTAATTATAAATGCATAAACATTATACAACCTAACTACCAAAACAAGATCATATGCCGGTACTATTTTAATTTTCAACATTGCAGTGTGTTGTAACATCCAAATATTTAATAACCATATCAATAATTAGAGGTAATAATATTTGGCATTTATTTTGTTACTCAATTTATGTATTTATTACATTCAATATTAAATTAAATTAACAACTATTAAAAATTTTAAAATTTTTGGATACAGAAAATTATATCCAAATTGTGAACTAAATAGACCATTTTCTTGAACATTCGAAGTCTAATAATTCAAACCAACAAAAGTGGCCACTAGTTTAATCGGTTTCAGTCTTTCTAAAATTGTCAAAGGAATTAAAAAAAAAAAAAAAAAAAAAGTATTCAAAGCGTGAAGAGAATGAAAAAAGTGGAAAAGCTAAGGATTATGAGAATCTTTATTAAATTAGCTTTTTAATTACCCTTTTCTTTGTTTTAAATTAAATTGGAATATTCAATGAAAAATCAACATAATCATTTTCATCTTTCGTGATGTTTGAAAATTATGTTAAATCTTTTACCCCTTTAGACTTTTTGTTTATGCCAAGTCATAAGATAGGCCTCAGATTGCTCAATCTATGTTTCTTATGTCCGACTAAAAGGGGAGAAGCAATAGATTCCACTATTTTCTCTATTAATAGTTCGGTCTTTTTTTGCTATTTCACGGCAAAATATTCAGCCTTTTTTATGAAGTAAAATGTTTGGCCTTTGTATCATATGAAAGTCTTTTTTTTGTGTTATAAAATAAAATAAAAATTAATATGGAATAAATAAAATGAAGAAAAGGCGAAGACGTGCTTAAAAGAAGAGAAACAAGGGAGAATTTTTTATTTTTATGATAATAGGTTTGTATACAACTTTGGTATGTCAAACACACCTTTATATAAGTTCTTGACCTTAATGAAGTGATAAATAATATTTACAACACAGAATTATAATGGTGGTTATAAGATATTATAATAATTTATAAACTATATGTGTATAATAGAATATAGCTATAAAATTATGATTATAATTTAGGAGTTATAAAATATTAAACAGTGAATAATGATTATTCAAATGTATCTACAACACTTACTCTTTTAAAGACCACCATATAATAAAGAATATGCTTCATTAAAATTTTATTAGAAAAATTTAGTGAAAAAAATTCTTAAAAGAAAAAAAGTATATATTCATTATTAAATCTTATAATATTGTTAAGACTATTTCGTTAAAAATTTGCAAGGAAAATTCAATCAATCAAAACCTTAGCCAAAGAAAAAAGAGTAATGTATACTAAATAATAGCTCATTTTTATCATAAATCTTTTCCTCATCTTATTATCACTAAACTTTCTTTGATAGCTTGACTTTAAATATTTTCTCATTATTGAACCAGCCAAGTTGAGTTACTGACTACCGAGTAGAATTGTTACTAAGAAGCTCTTTAAAACACTATTAGCTTGACAACACTCAAAGTAAGGTCATTACCAATCAAGGTCCTTGACACAAATATATAATAACCACATATTAAATCCAAAGTATAAGGCAAGGCATGAGGCCTCACGTAGGTTATGAGACGAGTAGATTATAAAATTTCAAGTCACCTTGCATGAGTCCTGGATGAACTTACATTTACCTAGATCACTAAACTATCACCTAAGGGTTATTCTTACCATGTTTGCCCAAAGGCCCTTTACTCTTTTAAATAATTATCTCTTGTCATCTCCCATAAATGCAACTCACAACTCGTAATACAAATCTAAGCTTTTGAATTCTATTTTGCTTGCTCAAAAGGCATTGGATGGTCTTTTGCCGACACCACACTAATGGGCCTTACAATAACCCTTTACCTCACTATAACCCTTTTATTCCTTGTTCTCTTACATTTGTTAATGACTAAACAAGTTGGATCAACATCTATGTGCGTTTCAAATCATTATATCATCACACCTTGGTGTTGGTCAAATCTTACACCAACATATATAATTGTTTGTGAGGATGACAACTTGAATCATAAATCAACTTTGCCAATATGAGCCAAGAGGAAATCGTCACAAGTAAGATGGAACCCATTGCTTCGCTTAAGATTCCAAGGAATAAGAAAGGAATGCCCCTAAAGTCCTAACCTAAAGTTTTCGATAAGAAATACAAAAAGAACCAACTTAACGTTATCGAGAAGAACTTGAAAAAGATGATGCAGATTCAACGATATCAACATCTACAGATGATACAAATGTTGTTCTACTATCGGACTCTTTTAGACGACCAAGTGGAAAATGAAAGATTGTATGTCAAGGATGTCATACTTATTAATTGGTCAATAAAAGAATCTCTTAATAAAAGATTATGTCATTCATTAGATGCCAGAAAGAGTTTGGCATTTCTCAACAAAGAATGGAGGCATCTTGGGATAATTGTAGCAACTTGGCATCAAGGAGGTCAATCAAGGCAAAACAAACCAACCATGTTTGTGCTAGTAAAGAAGCTTTAATGAAGAACAAGAAAAAGTACAAGGCATGCATTTCATTGTTCATAAATAAGATAACACGTGCTAAACTCCAAAAGAATGTGAAGATTGTCAAGTTTAATTGTAACACCTTGACCTTTTGTCAACAAAGCACACTAAAGCTAATTTATCATAATATCCTCAAGCGTTAGTATTAAAAACAAAATAAATTAAATGAAATATACAGGGTCAACCTAAGGTTGAAGTGCCACGTCATTATCACATCTCAACCTAAGATAATCAAATAGATTATATACAAATGATGAATTCTGATTAATAGAGAGTAAAAAATTAATTTAAAAACTATAAAGGTTCCAAATACAATAATAGAGAAAGTCAGGCCCATTAATCAATATATAAACTTTCATTGACCAATACATAAACATTGGATTAAAGGAACTAAAAATTAAATTGAACACATGGGCCACTGGCCAAATAAAAAATTAGGTCCATTAATAAACCTAACAACGAGGCTACACACATTACTAACATCGGAAGGGTTTGCTGAATCAACTCTAATCAGTAGGTACCTAAAAGATAAAAAGAAAGAGATAAGCTCAAAGGAGCTTAATAGATCAACCTAAACACATCTCATGCATGATAATAATTAAAACAATAACGTGCACACACTTTCAAATATTAGGTTTTTCAAAAATTTATCTATGGTTGATATTAAGACCGAAAAGACTTTCCTTCTTTTCTTGGATGAAACATTTGTTAATTTAGGGTGTAGTCTAGGAATACCTCCTAAACTAAGTATCAACCTTCAAGGATATACTTCCATAAAGGCATCAACTATCTCGGACGCTCCTAATGGAAGGATCAACCTGTGAGTAGACCCTAACGAAACTATGTAGAGTTCACACTTGAGAATGGTCTGATACCAATTAATGACCCTAAACTTGGCCTATCTCAAGTAGAGATCTATCTATGGTGATCAAATATGAATACACCTTGTTGAGCCTACTTCTCTAAGAAAAAATTTCCCACAATGATCAAATACAAATATGCTGCGTCAATACATGGTTAACATCTTAATTATCTTTATTTAGTGGAGATAAAATCAAGGTAAAGTTTCTCATGCAAGCATACAAACAATACGACAATAGATAGCAAGAACTCAATCATCATGCGGAGGATATCACCTGAATTAAATATATAAGTATTGTTCTCCCTCATAATGGAGGGCAACATAATTAAAAATAAAGATAAAAATAAAATAAAAAAGGGTTGATTAGTGTTGGTGAAGTGGAGTGGAGTTGGTGAAGTGGAAAAGTGTTAGTGGAGTGGTATTAGTGGAATATACTTTAATATGTGGCGAAGGAAAACTTGTAGTTGTGATCACTTCACTTATGCCTATAAATAGGCACTTGCTCAGTTGCAAACATACCAATACAAGCACAATAACTAGTTGTATGTGAATGCTTAGTAGAGGCCAATCAATTTTGCTTTGAAGAGTTTTTTGGGAGAAGGGAATAGATTTATTGGGGAGTGACAAAATAGTGAGGTTAATTAGGGAGTTTTAAAAACACTTGAGTGTTACTATTTTAGGTTAATCTCACGGTTGTACCTCTAGTATTTTTCTAGCGAAGTCTTTCTTGTAAGCCTACTATTTCATTAGTGGAAGAAATTTCGGAGTTTATCCCATGGACGTAGCCCAAATCAAAGGTGAACCACGTTAAATTCTTAAGTGCCCTTTTAAAGTAAATATTTCATTTACTTTGCTTGTACTTAATTTATCTTCTATCCACCAGTTCTATTGGTCCGCCCTTCAGCTGCACTAGGGGAAAATATTATTTAATTTGTGTTATTTTCCAACAATTGGTATCAAAGCTTTATTGGGGTATTAATATCTACTTATCATATGCTCTATGGTTGCCACTAAGGTGGACCTTCCACATTAGAAAATAAGTTAGATTATTATTTACCTTTTTTAATGTAATACCCGCCTCTCGAGTCCCATCGCCTACGTCATCTCACAGTTTAATTTTCTTCGATCAATAATCTTGGGCCGCCCGGGAGATAGGCCCATGATACATTTTCTTCTTCTTAAACCCAAAACCATGAGAGTTTTTGTATACAATAATCTATGTACAAAATAATTCGTAGCATTATAAACAAATAAAATTCTTTATTTATTTATTCTAAGATTTTGAGTACAATGATCTATTACAAAGAAAATAAATTTAAAATTGAAATAAATAACTTTGCTTGGGCCCACATGCCCTATAATGAAATAAAGAAATTTCTAAATAAAAATCTCTCACGTGAGCTGATAAATTAATTTTCTAAAATGTGAAAAATAGGGGGTGAGCTAAAAAGCCCAGTGAATCATTTCATCTATTTAATTCATTATTTCAACAAATAATACAAGCAAATCAAACGTTTTCAGGGATTAAATCGATTCAAACAATATATTGTTTTAGTCGTAATTTAGACCGAATGGGGATAACCTCTGTGTTCCAAATCTAGGGAGAGAGATCAATTCTGAAACTCAAACCCATCTCTAGTAGGATCATTCTTGAAACTCGTTCCATTATGATGTCAGTATTGACAGCCAGTTCCAGTTCTATGTGAAACACAGAAAGTCTCCCATACAAGTACGTGGTTGAAATCTTATTTAATCTTAATTTTGTGTATAGGAGCAATAACGGTAATAATATTCACATTCACGAAAACATTGACTTTTGATTTCTGATGTAGAAGATCGTACAAGACGCAACTACAGAGCATACTCTCTTGGTCATAAACAATATATTGATGCATGATAAATAATAGCTCTAATAGTATGACATTCATAGTAACTTTTGATTTCTGATGTAGAAGATCGTACAAGACGCAACTACAGAGCATACTCTCTTGGTCATAAGCAATATAATAATGAATAAATAAAAAGGACAAGAAATAAAATTAAACAAATAAAACAAGCAAACATTATTTAAATTAAAATAATAAATTAGAAGAAAGGGAAAGAAATTTATCTCGAGATCACTTCCGCACTTCGTTGCTACTACTTCACAAGCTATTTGGAATAGCTCAAGAAAAAAAGAAAGAGGACTATGGTTGCCAAGAAGGAGGCAAAGAGAGAGCAAGAGGAATTTCAACTCTTGCTTTGAAATGAATGAAATGGGTAGAGTAGGGGGGTTTATATAGAGTCTTATAGGGTTAAATTCGTCATTTTTTCGCATTAGACTCTATAGGGTTAAATTCGTCATTTGTTTGCATCCTAATAAGGAGAATTTCCATTTTTGCTTGCTTTGGGTGGCTAGATGATTAGGGTTTTCGTTTTAGGGTTTTTAGCATTTTTTTCCCGTCCAAATCAATGATTGAAACGTGATTTCCGTTGAAGATCTATGGTTCAAAAAAAAGAAGAAATTATATATATTATGGGGGTTTCATGAATTCTCACACAACGAATTTGTCTTGTGCGCATGTTCATATATATTACTATATATAACAGATTACTATACTATACATTACATATTACTATACACAATCAATTAATCATTTAATTGATCAATTGATAGTCTATCATTAAATTAAAAATATTTTATAATCAATATTATACTTTATAATTGATAGTCTACATATATATTATTATTATATTTACATATACATACTTTGTAATCAATTAATCGATAGTCTATAATTAATTTCATCCACACCTCTTTTTTTCATATATATATATATATATATCTATACCTTACTATATACAATACTTTATAATATTATGTATTACTAAATTAATTAATACATATACTAGTCAATGAAATTCATTACTATAAATTAATTCTATATATATATATATACACATTAATAAAATATCACTAATATATACATATGTCTATATCGCATTCAAAATAATTTGGGGTATTACATTTAAAGCCTAGTCAGGACCATGGAGGTGAAAATAGCAAAATGATTAATTTAAATGATATGAATCACCACATATGGAGAAACAAGACGAAGAATCTGCAATTTGTGACAAAGATGCATCTACCGATGTTTAGTATGACTAAACCTGAGGACAAGATAAATGAGGAATGAGAATTCGAGCATGAGCGAGTCTGTAGTTTCATCTGATAGTTTGTTGAAGATAATGTGTACAATCACATTTGTAATGATACTCATACACGAACGTTGTGGAACAAGCTAGAGGAGTTGTACACTTCTAAAATCGACAACAACAAATTGTTTTATCTGACGAGGCTACTCCAAATGAAGTACCAGGGGGATACGTCAATGGCAGATCATTAAATGAAATGCAATGGATTGTGGAACAACTTTCAAGGATGGGTATTAATTTTGACAATGAAATACTTGCTCTTTTGGTCCTGGCCTCCCTACTTGAGTCCTGGGAGACTTTGAAGATTTCAATCACCAATTCTGCACCAAACACTGTAGTAAATATGGATTTTGTCGAAAGTAGAGTCCTCAATGAAAAAATGGGAAGAAAAGCACAAGGATCCATCTTATCGTAGCAAGAGGTTCTTGTTGCAGAATCCAAGAGAAGGAATTAGACTAGAGGTTCAAAGTCCTAGGACAAAAGCAGAGGAAAGTCAAATAAGTATGCCAATGCGGAGCGTCATCATTGTAAACAGAAGGTCACATGAAGAAGTTTTGCCGAAAGTTCAAGAAAGATCAGAAGAAGAACAAAGGCAACGAAAAGGCCCAAGATGATAGCAGTGATGCTGAATGGACTAATGTTGCTGAGGAGTAAAACATTGTCATTGAAGAAGACATTGTCAACCATGCAACCAACGAAACTAGTTGGGTAGTTGATAGTGGACCTACCATTCACGTAACATCTCGAAGGGAATTCTTGACTTCTTACACACCATGTGATTTTGGTGTTATCAGAATGGAAAATAATGATATTTCAAAAGTTGTAAGAAAAGATGACTTTTTTTGGAGACAGAGAATGGTACGTAGTTAATCTTAAAGGACATCATGCATATTTCAAATATGCGTTTGAAATTGATTTCAGCCGGGAGGCTAGATGTTGAAGATTATTGCAACACCTTCTACAATGGCCAGTGGAAGCTCACCAAAGGTTCGTGGGTGGTGGCCAAACGGAAAAAGTGTGCAAAACTATACTTGATGTAGGCAAAGCTCTCTCAGGATGTTGTGAATGCAGTGGAGAATGATAGCATAGTTGAGTTGTGGTACAAGCAACTCGGTCATATAAGTGAGAAAAATATGATTTGTATAGCCAAAGAAAATGTGTTGTCTGGATTGGATCAGGTCCAATTGAAGAAGCGTGTTGATTGTTTGGCAGGAAAGCAAAACAAAGTTGCTTTCAAGAGTTCTCCTCCTACAAGAATGAACAATGTAGTGGAACTATGGGGGCAATGCCGAAGTCACTTGGTGGTGCTCAATACTTTGTGACCTTCATTGATGATCATTCCCGAAAGATATGGGTTTATCTTTTAAAGAATAAAGACAAAGTGTTGGAGGTTTTTAAATAGTTTTTATCTCTGGTGGAGAGACAGACTGGCAAGAAACTGAAATGCATTCGGACAGACAATGGCGGAGAGTACACAAGACCATTTCATGCTTACTATGAGGAGTAAGATATATGACATCAAATGACACCGTCGAAGACACCATAGTTGAACAATTTAGCTGAGAGGATGAATAGTTTTTTGATGGAGAAGGTTAGATGTATACTCTCGCGTGCAAAGTTATAGAAGATGTTTTGGGGCGAGGCTATACTAGCAGTTGCTCACGTATTGAATCTTTCACCTAGTATCCCTCTACAGTATGATACTCTAGAGAGAGTATGGCCAGGAAAAGACATTTCCTATGACCATCTATGAGTGTTTGGCTACAAGGCCTTTGTGCATGTGCCAAAGGATGAGAGGTCCAAGCTTGATGTTAAGACACAATAGTGTGTGTTCATTTGCTATAGTTAAGATTAGCTTGGCTATAGATTTTATGATCTGATTCATAAGAAGCTTGTTAGAAGCCATGTTGCGGTGTTTGTTAAAGATGGGACCATTGAAGACATAGAAAAAGCCCAGAAAAATGCTTCCATATCTAATGGTGATTCAAAAAATGTAAAACTAGTTCCTTTAACAACGGTGCCAAGAGAAGTTGAAGATGAAGATCTTAATGATCAACCTGATGCAAGTGATTCAATTGCTCCCTTTGAGATGCCATCAGATGACTATGATGATGAAGGTGTTCATGATCAATCACCAGCTCCAGTAAATTGTCCAATTCTGAGGAGATTTGATAAGGTCAGACGACGCTTTAGAAGATATCCTGAAGAACAATATGTGTTATTAACTAACGGGGAAGAACTAGAAAGCCTCCAAGAAGCCGTAGATGATGAACACAGTAACAAATGGATTAAAGCCATGCAAGAAAAGATAAGTTCCTTGCATGAGAATAAAACTTTTAAGTTGGTAAAGTTGTAAAAAGACAAGAAGGCATTGAAGAATAAGTGGGTGTTCAGGATCAAGCATGAAGAACACAGCCTCCAGCCATGGTTCAAAGCCAGATTAGTCTTCAAGGGGTTCAACCAAAGGAAAGGAATTGACTTTGATGAGATTTTCTTACCAGTGGTGAAGATGACATCCATTAGACAGTGCTAGGGTTAGCAACAAGCCTTAACCTAAAAATCAAGCATATGGATGTAAAGACTGTCTTCCTTCATGGTAACTTGGAGGAAGAGATATACATGGAGCAACCAGAGGGTTTGAAGGTAAAGGGGAAAGAGTACCATGTCTATAAGCTTAAGAAAAGCTTATATAACTTGAAGCAAGCATCAAGACAGTGTTATAAGAAGTTTGAGTCTGTGACGGGGGAGCAAGGCTACAAGAAGACTACTTCAGACCACTATGTGTTCATACATAAATTTTTTGATGATGATTTTATTGTTCTTTTGCTCTACGTGGATGATATGTTGATCATTGGCCAGAATATTTTCAAAATTAATAGCTTGAAGAAGCAATTAAGCAAGTCTTTTGCAATAAAATACTTGGGGCCAACAAGACAAATTCTTGGCATGAAAATATCCAGAGACAGGAGTACCAAGAAGTTGTGGTTATCACAAGAGTACATTGAGAAGGTACTTCAAAGGTTCAATATGAACAAGGCTAAAGCGATTAGTTGTAATCTTGCTAATCACTTTAAGTTGAGTAATAAGTAGTGCCCTTCTACAGAGGATGAAAAGGATGAGATGGATAGACTTCCGTATGCTTTAACAGTTGGGAGTTTGATGTAGACCATGGTGTGTATACGACCAGATATTGCTTACTCAGTACGAGCGGTGAGTTGGTTCCTTTCTAATCCTGGAAAGGAACACTGGATTGTAGTTAAGTGGATTCTTAGGTATCTCCATGGTACCTCCAAAATGTGTTTGTGTTTTGGAGATGAAAAAAATGTGTTAGTGGGCTACACAAATGCTGATATGGCTGGCGATGTCGACTCGAGAAAGTTAACATCAGGATACTTGATTACCATTGCAGGGGGAGTTGTGTCATGACAATCAAGGCTAAAGAAGTGGGTTGCTCTCTCAACGACCGAAACAAAGTTTATTGCAGCAACTAAAGCTTGTAACGAGTTGCTGTTGATGAAAACATTCTTAAGTGAACTTGGCTTTCATCAAAAAAAGTATGAGTTGTTTTGTGATAGTCAGAGTGTAATTCACCTTAGGAAGAATTCCTCCTTTCATTCTAGATCAAAACACATTGATGTGAGACATCATGAATCAGGGATGTATTGGAAAAGAAGCTACTACAGCTTGAAAAGATTCACACAGATGAGAATGGGTCAGATATGATGACCAAGACTTTTTCGAGGGAGGGGGAGATTGTTGTTGTCCCTCATAATGGAGGGCAACATAATTAAAAAAAAAAGATAAAAATAAAATAAAAAGGGTTGAGGGATGTTGATGAAGTTGAGTGGTGTTGGTGAAGTGGAGTGGAGTTAGTGAAGTGGAGTGGTGTTACTGGAGTATAATTTAATATGTGGTCAAGGAAAACTTATGGTTGTGATCACTTCACTTATGCTTATAAATAGACACTTGCTCATTTGCAAACATACCAACACATGCCTAATAATTAGTTGTATGCAAGGAACGAAAATTCGACTTCGTCCCAAACTTCGACATTTGAAAATTAGAATTAATTCGAAGAGTTCGAGAAATTCAAAAGAATTTTTAGAAAAATTTACCAACTTAGAATAATTCAAAAAAATTATATAAATGTTAAAATATGCGCAATTTCTATTAAAAATGCCAAAAACAAACATAATAAATACATTATACATATAAAGTATACATATAATGGTTCTGAATATATATATATATATATATATATATATATATATATATATGTTAACATTAATATTGTTTAATACACATCATACGTGTTAACTTAAAACTATTAGAGAAAAGAAAAAAAAACAAAAAGAAATATATCATCAAACTCTAATATAAACCCTTATTTTCATTTATCGTTAGTTTCTTAAGCTTTTAGCTTATTTTTCACTTCTCTCTCTTCTCTCTATCATCTCTTTTTTAGGCTACAAGTCATGTTTCTTTCTCTTGGATAGCCCCTCGTCAGTTACACATATCTCCCCTTAAATCTTCTTCATTTATAAAGAATAATTTTTTGTATAATTTTTATAATTATAAGAAAAATCTTTGTGCATTACATAAATTCTTTCATAAAAAATGCTCTTTTTACGACTTTTATACATTTTTCCACAAAATTCTTCAAAACTTCCATTTTAAGTGAACTCCGCTGATTTTTTCGAAAATTTTGACAAAATTTTGTAATTTTATAATTACAAGTGAACTTCCTTTCGATTATTCAAATTACCTAATTAATTCAGCTAATTTTGACGAAATTCATCTAATTTTTATACCATGGTTGTATGTGAGTGCTTAGTAGAGGCTAAAGCAATTTTGCTTTGAAGAGTTTGTTGGGAGAGAGGGAGAAATTTATTGGGGAGTGACAAAATAGTAAGGTTAATTGAGGTGTTTTGAAAACACTTGAGTGTCACTATTTTGGGTTAATCTTGGGGTTATACCTCTAGTATTTTTCTAGAGAAGTCTCTCTTGTAAGCCTACTATTTCATTAGTAGAAGAAATTTCGGAGTTTGTCCCGTGGACGTAGCCCAAATCAAAGGTGAACCACGTTAAATTCTCAAGTATCATTGTAAATTATTTATTTCATTTACTTTGCTCGTATTTAATTTTTCTTGTATCCGCCGATTCCATTGGTCCACCCTTCCACTGCACCAAGGAAAAATATTATTTAATTTGTGTTATTTTCCAACAATAAGAATATAACACGGCATTTGAAATATCTCAACATGCATCTATAGTTTACACATAGAAACATACAATCACAAAGTTAGTAACACACTAACATGGCCCTA
Organism: Tinospora cordifolia; assembly: GCA_030144865.1. Lineage (NCBI taxonomy): Eukaryota > Viridiplantae > Streptophyta > Magnoliopsida > Ranunculales > Menispermaceae > Tinospora > Tinospora cordifolia. The sequence continues at coordinate 17,277 of JAJIYU010004504.1, forward strand.
ACTTTTATGTTAATATAATAAACAACAAACCACATCAAATCTTGATTAAAATAATATAGGCGGGATAAGGACATCACTTCCACTTTTATTCAAACTCTGAGTCTTCCTTAAGATCCATGTTCTTAGTTTGATGTTACGATGTTTATGCTAATGTTTTGAAACATTTTCTTTAGTGTCTTATTCCATATAATAGGATTTTTAAGTCTCTTTTGACCTTTATTAATTTGTTACAGTTAAGGATACGATATGGTGCTCCGATTATTTTCTTACCAAACTATTGGACCTAGTTGACTCAATGTTTTGAGTTAGACACGATAAAATTAATTCCGGCCTCAAAGAGTCATTAATCATGATTCCTAGTGACCTATTTCATGTGAGTTCAATGGTTTTATTGCTTAGCCATTGTTGTCATACACTCGTATTGAAACAATGGCTATGCCCTATTTTAATGAACCTATTTTTGTCATTTCATGTGGCTAACCAAGTGGGCTTCATTTTAACCTCTGAGTTATATTTTTAAGATGTTTCTAAGCCTATTTTAAGTGTTTCCTATTACTTATAAGGTTTTACTTAATTATCTCTAAAAAGTACACCAATAATGCCCTTTTTTAGGGCTTTTTGTACCCGATTGGTATTCTACAAGGCTATGGACTAGGGTCTCTATTTTTGGTAAATTTCTTTCAGTTATAAACCATACCCTAATGGTTTTTAAGTGTTTTAGCATGACTGCATGGGCTACAACTTAAACTAAGGTACATGAAAACTTTGTTTTTAAGTGTTTTCAAACTTGTTTTGCCCCCAAATCAAGGCCATTCTCTTAGGTATTTGTTTCTTATCTTTTCCTACATCTTTTCTCATGTTTCTTTGTTGTCATAAATGTGTAACCTTTTGTTACATGGTTGCACACCTACAACCATGCTCACATGCATCAAAATGCCCTAAAAATATCTTATTTTAGGTGTTTTATCTATGGTATATATATGTGTGTAGGGCTAATGTTCTCTAGGTCTTATGTCCACTTTGAGACACATTTCATCTTTGTTCTCAGGTTATGATACCCTAATATATGGTTCCACACATTCACCCATGTGATTCGCACATAAAGTGCATCAAACTCTCTCTCTTTTTAGTGTTTTTCTCCCACATACACTAAGGGGTTTGTGTGCCGGGTGTTTGGTTGCCACTACCTAGTTTGAAATACATCAAATGAGGGTAATCTCAAAGCTGAAAATCACACTTTACCTCAGTCCCTAATGGTGGTCTTGTGTGTATGCAAAAAAGGGTACCCTAAAATAGTGTTTCAAGAGAAGAATACCTTCTCATGTTCCATTTTTCTTCTTCTTATTTGGCTGTGCCTCCTAGGTGTTCTCCTTTTTTTTCACACCTTTCTAACACAAAGAAAACATTAAAAAATTATAGAAAACTTGGTTAAAGACGTGCTTAAAGTGTAGATTTTAGTGATTTTTCAATGTGTTTTGCATGGCTTTTGAAAGAGGTTTTAACATGGATTTTTGGTGGCTGTTCAAGGGTGATTTTAAGAGTTTTTTTAATAAGAAAACAACAGATTTTGGACAGTCATATGGATGTGTGGGCGCCTCTTAGGCCAAAATTATGAGTTTAAGTGAGAAAAATGATTAATGTTTGGAGGGTTTTGTTGCTAGTTTCATTTTGGTGTTTAGTGGTTGATTTTTGGGATGTTTCCAAAAGTAAAATGGATACTAGAATAGATTTCATGGTGTCCAAATTGAGGTGGTTTGACGATGGTTGAGAAAGGAAGGAGAAGAAGTTGAAAAAGTAGAAGAAAACATAAAGAGTACAAGTATTTTTTCCGTACCTCGATGTTCTTCCCTTGATCCAATTGATATCATTTCCCATGGTGCTCTAAGGTGACGTGAGTGTGAGAGGATGAAAATATTATGTCTTTGAGTGTGCCAAAAAGAAAAGAAAGGGGGATGGTGCAGAGGTTTAAGTATGGGTGAAGAGAATGGTACCAAGGGTTTTATCGTTCTTGTCCATGTATTGTAACACCTCAATTTTCAAAGAGTTCATTTTCTGATAAATAATGTTTTATAAGTAAATATTTTTTTTTCATTTCAAAATAAAAATTGAAGAAAATATATATTGGTTCAAAAACACATTCATTAATAAAATACATTTTTAAAACAATTAAAAAACCTTTCTTCTTTCAAAATCTTTTCAGGGTGTTTTGTTATTCTTTTCTTTCTATAAATGGAATCTCCTTTTTGTAAAAGAAAAAAATTACCATGAATGCTCATGAATCATAATAGTAAAACATCAAACATTTATATAATTTTCTCAAAGTATAAAACAAATAAATTATCCAAAGGTTCATAAATAACTAATACTCAAGGTCAATAGTACGTCAATAATTAGCCAAAGTTTCAATAAATATCATGTAATATTCTGAAAAAATAAATAATAATAAAATAATATAATTAATTAATTAATTAAATGAGAAAATTAAATAAATAGCTTATTTACTACCAACTTTGAATAATGATGTGAATATACAATATAAATATATATTGATATATATTGGACAAATATAATATAGGTGTATAGTTAGGAAAATTGATTAGTAAAAATTTAAATAAATTGATATATAAACAAAACAAGTCAAATTTTCATTAACAAGATTGAGATAAACTTGGAATTAGGACATTTTGAAATAATCTAGTGTAACTAGAAAATATAAGATAAAGAAATTATTAATGAAGAATTAATTCACTTCTAATTATAAATCATGCAATTATATCGTGATAAAGCATGAACGTTGAATTAATAAATTATTTTTTAAATTCTATCTACAATTAACAAATTTATTTAACTTAAATTTGGTTCTCAAGTATAAAATAAAAATGGTGGAAATGGTTATTATATAAAATATATGTATATATATAGCTAGATGTATAAATAGGTATTAATACTACACATATTGCATCCACATGTAATAATAATTGCCAAGTACACCAAAACACAAACCGTCCCCTAGAGATTCAAAAGCCACGGCCCCCATGATACAAATGGATACTTAGAGAAGATCAAATTAAATTCTACAAAAGGATAGATACAAAATCCTTAAGTATCTTCATTATCTCCCAACACCCTTGTCAAACAAACCCAATTCCTATCCAAAACCAAAAGTGGCGACTTCCCTTCTTCTTCCTTCTCTCTATGCCAATTTCTCTGTCCTTTCCTTCTAGTCGTCTGCTTTGCTTCAGCCATAAAGGAGCATCACAAAAGGTTGAGATCGCATGCATTAAACTACCATAATTTCACTCTTCAAGGTAATACTCATTATCATCCTCACTATACTTTCTTTTCTTTCTTTTTCCTCCTCCTTTTTCATCTCCTTGGTTTGTTATGTTCTCATCAACAATTATGGAGATTCTTGTCTACTTCCATCTTTTAAACAGATCAATATATTAGCCTAAAAGAATCCAAGAACTCACTTGTGAAACACTACTCATCAACAAGGAATTTCAAGTTCTGGGAGAATGTTGGTGAGGTATAATCTTTCTACTTTCTTTTATTGATTATTTTTCTTTTTCCAGCATCTAATCTAATATGTTAGGATGCTAAAAATTTTTGAGACCATGAAAAAAATGAATTCATATCCATATAAAGGAATAATAATTAAGCATGCATGTAAATTCAGGAAACACATGATTAGGCATATAGTATGCGAAGATTAGTTATCAAAGAAGGTAGTTCATTAAAGTATATTGATTTTCATGCATGTTATGTTCATTTGAATTTTTGGAATACATATATCATGAAAATTTCGATTACTAGGCCCAAATCCTCTACCTAGAAACATTGGAGGTTCTAGAACAACCTCACTATGAACTTAGAAGAATAAATTAATAGGTCATTGAACAAACAAGAACCTAAAGACCTGAACTTAGAGTCATGATAGCACAATTAAATTAAATACCTTAATGTTACTAATAACTTGGTTGTGTAGACGGAATCATAAGGAAGTGGGAACAACAATAACAACAATCACAGTAAGAAGGAATTTTAGTGGGGTTACTATGACAATTTGGATTTTAATAGTTGATAAAATCTACAAAATCCTAAAAATAGGAGTGGTTGGATTGATGATACTAAGAAGAAAGAACAACATCTGGAGAATGCATTTAGTTGGGTGCAAGAAATCATAGCTTTCCATCAGGGACTAAGTCGTGACATTAGGCAAAGATTCTTACCATATGATTTTTGGTCACTTTAGGAAACCATAGAGGGAGCCAAGCAGATTGAGAGAAAACTGTCTAGAGGGGGCACCAATTAGATGCTTTTAGTAGAAATGGTAGAAAAAGATGCAAGAGGGACTAGCCATTCAACTTTTTAGTAGAAAGCTTTGATATTTCATTATCAAAAGCTATGTAAAGACTTTGAATTTCACATGGAATAAATGAGACGTCATTTTGTTTACATTGATGTTGAAAAATTGCTTGGATATCTATGATTGGTTTTATGATAACTAAATGAATATTTGGTTTGCAGATAATGGCTATGTATAAGAGGAATATAACAAGAGTTGCCACCACTAATGAGGCTAGACAGCAAGAACAAGGGGCATAGGTCAATACTACTGAGGCTCAGATAGGGATAATATTGACTCTCGAGTTATTGCCTGAGATTGCCAGGAGAGTTACTGAGTAGGTCATGTAGGCATTGCCCCAAATCTAGCCACAGTCATAGGTACAGGTTCAAAACTAGGAGTAGATTCAAGTTTTAGACACACTTACCTAAGGTTCCAGTTCGTCACATGGCAAAAGGTGACATTGAGGATAAGGAATAGAGGGCTGTGTTAATGGAGTTACAAAAACTTCATCCATTTAAGTTTGATGACAAATCTGATTGTTTGACAGCTGATCATTGGTATCAAGAACTAGATGGGCACTTGATGTATTGGAACAGAAGGTTCTCAAAGAGTAACTCTTGCCAAACATCAGTTCTAAGGGCTAGCTAGGAGTTGGGGGACGATGTTGAAGGCAAAGACCCTAACACAAATGTGAAATAGATGAGTTGGGAGAAAGTGAAGGAAATATTTTATGCGAAATTCTTTCCTAGAGGTGACCATGAGACAAATGTAGTCAGAATTCATTAGGCTAACACAGAGAGACATGACAATATTTGAATATAAGACAAAATTTATAGAGTTGCCCAAGTTTGCACTTGAATTGGTTAGAGATGAACAAATGAAGGCCACTCATTTTGTTGAGGGATTAAAAATAGAAATTAGAAAAGAAATAGTAACCATGGGCCTCAAGACATTCAGGCAAGTTGTGGAAAAAACACTATTAGTAGAGAGAGAATTCAATTTTGAACAGAGATTGAAAAACATGAAAGGCCAGGCAATGATTGGGATTTTCACAAGGATCAAAAAAGGCAAAATAGGGACATTGTTGGTGGTCAAGCACAACAAAAACAGGTGTAGGAGAAGGAACAGAGATTTAGGTATCAGCTTCAGAGATATTAGAGGCCTCAAGCACAAAAGAATCATGTTAGGGTACATTTACAGTTGACAAGGAGACAGAGAACATGTTACCATTGTGGCAAAGGGGACCATTGCTAGAGATTGACACTCTTAAGATCCTTAGATGCAACACCAGGTTCAAAATAATGGGTAAGGCAAAAATCAAGTTGGTAATTTCCAACAGTGACCACAATGTAACCCATAGCATGACCACAACAACAACAGCAAGCTGAACAGAATTAGAGAAAGGGACAGAACTAAGTCTGAATATATGTCATAACAGATGGACAGATGGACCTAACACCAATTGTTAAAGGTATAATTTTACTATTTAATGTTGTTGTGAAAATATTATTTGATTCAGGTGTTACCAAGTCCTTTATTTCAAAAGATTTAGTCAAAAGATTACAATTGGTGACCTCTGCACCACCAGAACCATTGTAAATATCCACTCCAATAAGGACTATGCTAAATTCTCGAAAGAATTGAAAATGTGAGTTGATATTTTGATGGAAAATGCTGAATTAAACAATTTATAATTGTAGAGGATGAAAAATGTGAAATTTTGATATATAATACATATATATGTGTATATGTAGATGGGTGTATAAAAAAATAAATAAATAAACCAAAGAAAAAAAAAAAAATATATATATATATATATATATATGTGGGCTGCTTCAGCGCACAGGCCGAATGGCCCGTGCGGGTTGAAGCGGGTAGGGACGCCCGGGCCCGACTGCGCCAGTTCGGAGCCCAAAATCGTGGGCCGGCCCACCTGCTGGCCAGCCCACGCGCCCAATGGGTCCAAAAGCCCTGTTTGTCTTTTCTGCACAAGATTTCTGATTTTTTTTTTGGAATTTCAGCGAATTTTCAGCATTTTCAGCCATTTTTGAGCACCAAAACCATGGGAGCATGTGGTATTTGCACCCATGTTTTGGCCATCACTTCATGGCCTCCCTTGTGGCCAATCCAGGCTGCCAACTGGGCATCCAGCATGTGAAGCTAGATGCCACCTTGATGCCACATGTCACCCATTCTTGCCATGCAAGCCTCTCCCATGCAACAAAACCCCCTCTTGAGCTCAAACTCAGAAATTTTCCAAATTTCTGTTGCTAGCTTCCTTGGCTTGGATCTCCTTCAATCCTCAACCAAATCAAGCAAATTATAGCTTGATTTGGAGCTAGTACTACCACCTACAAGATCCTACAAGTGTTTTTCCCAGTCCTTGAGCCGTTTGAAGCAGAAAACACCAAGAAAAGGGGCTGTCCACACTGTTCAACCCAAAAATTTCTGACAGTGTGTGCTGGAGCCATCTTTAGAACCCTGGAACTTAGCCATTTTCAGTCCCTTCTTGAAGGTAAAATGGTTCATTCCTCTCATCTTAGTATGTACTTTGATCTTCAAGGATTAGAGAATGAGAAATAAGATC
>JAJIYU010004505.1:0-24217 GCA_030144865.1 Tinospora cordifolia
AGCATGTCTTATTTTAGTTATAGTATGTTTAATCAGATTTTAATTTTAGTTCAACATGTTTTTATGTTTTAATCACTCATGAGAGCATGTCATGCTTAGAATCCATGTTTAGGATTTAATTCAATGTATCAAACATGCTATGTAATGTTTACATGTTTTCTTGGTTGTTTAAAATTCTGATATTTATATTTTGAATTTCTTTTACAATTATGTGATTCTTAAATATAAGGAATTGAAGATAAGAACCATGTACTATCATAGTGACCCGTATGGGTGCTATGGATGTTCTTAACAAATGCTTGGAGTGTGTGGTTGCGGGGCGCAATTAAGGGATACTTGGTATGTGGCATCCAATGGAAAGTGTCAAAAATGTCTTTTCACCCTAAAGAGGGGTATCTAAATTAAGAACATCAAGGGAGTAGAACCCCTTTTAGTCTTAACGTCAACTAGAACCAAAAAGTTGTTTGAATCACTTAACACATGAAAGTGTTTGAATTTGGATGTGCTATTGATTTAAAATAGTAACTTAGTTGTTTAATGAATGATCCACTAGGCTATGTGCTCACCCCTTCCTTTTATTTTTCAAGAAATTGACTTGAATCATGAAGACCATGGATATTATATTATTTCTAAGTTTTGAAAGTTCTATTCTAAGGGCATGTTGCCCAAATTTTGAATTCAAGACTTCCTCTGAATTTTATTTACGTTTTGAAAGTTATGCACTAAAATTTTGATTCGAGAATGTAACTTTCTTTATTTTATTTGAATAAATAAAAAGTTTGAAGTTTGAAGTATTCCTTTATCTAATTGTATAGCCTTATTGAATTGAAATTTAATATATTGTGATGTATCCATGAACGTTTTCAATAAGTGTTTAAATAAAGAAATTGAGATGCAAGTTGTGTACTTATAAATGTAACATAGGACCCAACCCGCCTTGTGGTTGAGCTTAAACCTATTTCTAGGGGGTTGGGGTGTTACAAAGGTGGTATCAGAGCCTAAGCATTAGCTGTTGGGCCAAAATTAGAAAGTTTTCCTCTGATACCAAAGGTGGTATCAGAGCCTAGGCTTTACGTGCCTTGGGCTAGAATTAGAAAATCATTCAGTAGCTGTTTGGCTAGAGTTTGGAACTCAAATTAAGTTTTCAATTTGAATTGAATCGAATCTTGATTACCTTGGGCTAGAATTAGGAAGTCGATCAGTGGTTGTTTGATTAGAATTAGAAACTCAAATTAGGGTTTTACTTGGAATTGAATTGAATCTTGAATGCCCTACCTTCTATTTTTGAAATTGAAAAACGTTTTAGGAAATGTTTACGAAAAGGAAGTATATGTTTTTTAAATGTTTTGTTTGGATACAAAGACTACAAGTTGAGCTGATAGTGGGTAAGCCTTGTCTCGTGTAAAGCTAAACATTAAAAGGGAGGTGGGTTATCCCCCCTAGAAAGTGCGGTTGCTAAGTAGACTTCGGTCTTGCCGCCCGATCTGGAGGTTGTCCCACCAACTTATATGAGTGGTCTGAGTTAAAGAAAACCCTTACTTTCTATAAAAGAAAATTATAAAGTGAAAATTAGGGCAAGAAACTATTTAGTAGTCAAAAAGGATGCCAAAGGTGGTGTCTTGAGTAGACAGAGGTTGTGAGTCAACTAGTTTGAAACCATGGGTCTTGGGGATTGACCTTAGGTAGAGACATGGGTGTAGCCATGGGTGGCACAGTGGATCAAAAGCATAAATCTCTAAGACATAGGCTAGAAACTTAAACTTGTTTGAAAACAGAAAATTGTTTGATCAGGACACGAGACCAAGAAGCTTCTGTATCTTTCGGTTTCTATGTAGTATGGGATGCATAAGAATTTGGGGTTATAGAGGAATCCTGGACTCAAAAAATGATGGACCATGTATGGTGAATGATCAGTAACTCTGGCAAAATGAGTTTTTCTATGCTCGCTGGTATGGGACGGTGGAGTATAGTGGGGTCAGGAACAGTAGTTATCGAGCAATTTGCAAAATCGTTTGGGCGCAGCTCTGTTCTGGGTGAAAACCTAAGTGGAAGGGGTACAGTGGTTTGGGACACTTGAACCTAAAAGCTTAGGTGGAAGCTTGAAACCTTGCTGCGCTAGTTTGATTATATGATTGTGTGATATGCATGCTTTACTGTTTATTTGCTTTGAGACCAAATCTTGTACCCATGAATGAAAATAACCTAAAAGAAAAACTTTTAGGCCATGAACAGATTGGGAACCTAGAAACTGAATCTAGAGTCATGGTAGTACGAATGTTTGCTGAAACAAACATTGACGTTGAAAAGATGAGCCGGGAAGAGTTTAAAGAGGTCTTCCATGAAAAATTCTTTCTAGAGATGACACTGTGGAAGCTACAAGAGGACTTCGTCAGGTTAAATTAGAAGAACTTGACTATAGTTGAGTATGAGAAAAAGTTTACTAAATTGGATAAGTTCTCTTGGGAACTGATCTAAGAAGAAAGAATGAAAACTAATTGGTCTGTTCGGGGTCTCAAGATTGAGATTCGAAAAGTGATTATGACTCTAAGCTTAAAGACATATAGGAAGCCTAGAGCACAAACTCAACTTAGAACAAAGGTTGAGAGGAAAGAACAAGAGGCCTAGTAATGAAATAGAGAACCTAGAGGCCCAGAAAAAGAATAAGAGTAGTGGGAAGGCATCACAGACCCAAAAATAGGGGCAAAATAAAGATGAACTAAAAGAAAAAGTGAGGAAGCAGGGACTATGCTATGTGTGCAGGTAGAAGGGTCATGTAGCAAGAAACTGCATGATTACACCCGCCTAGGCTCATCAGCCACAGAACTCTCAGGAAAGAGGTCAGATTGATTGTTATTAGGGCAGATAACAATAAGAAAATGCCAACCAAGGGCAAAATTAGGGTCATGGGCAGAACCAGGCTAGAGTGTTTGTTGTTGAGGCTCAAGAAGATCTAGACCTACCTTAGAGACCCTAACATAAAAAAAAATATTAGGAGAACTTAATTAGCCCTTTGTATAAAATTGTTATATGTTAACATTTATGAGTTTTAAGCTTTGATAAGGTTTTGTACTTATTCTTTTCAATAAATGAAATTATTCCCTTAAGAATCCTTGTTGTTACATTTTGAAGGTTCAAAATAGAAAGTCTGGGAATAAAAAGTGTTAGTAATAACCCAAAGTCTGTCATGTGGTTGAGTCTACTGAGACGGAGGTGGGGTATGACAAAAAAACTTTGACCTTCAAATAGATCGAGAACTTTAAGTTGGGTATAACCTTAAGATGAAAAATAAGCACATCTCTACAACATGTCTTGCCCACCGGATCTTTTGCAATCAGATTGAAGGTGAACAAAGGCAAGATAAATGAGTCACAAACCTAATAGAGGAAATTGAATGAGACAAGCATGCTGACCTTATGTCAAATGCTGAGGATACCCTAAGACTTAGGAAGAAAACACTATATGGGTAATTGCAGATCATCTCAATAAAGTGGCTAATTTTTGCCAACCAAATCCAGATCAAGTCAGTAAGTCTGAGAGAGTTACCTATACACTAGAGGCTATGTTGAGCTCTTGCATCCTATACATTAAAGGAAATGGGAGAAAGTACGAACCTGACCCCTCTCACATCATCCATTGGGAAGAAGTGAATATTCAAGATGATGCTGCTTATGACAAAACAACAGTTACAATCCTCGACCATAAAGTACGTAGTCTACGAATGAAGGATATCTCATTAGTTAAGGTACTGTGGAAACATCACGGGTTAGAAGAAGCTACCTGGAAACTCGAAAGTGAAATCAAAACCAAGTATCCACATCCATTCACTAAAAATCCTTAGCAATCTACAAATTTTGAGGATAAAGTTTTTTTAAGGAGGATAGGTTGTAATACCCTAAATCCTTTGTATTCAATTAAATGAAATTTATCATTTATTTAGTGAGATTTGGGTGCAAAATGAAACTAAACTCATTTCTGGGCTAAATTTGGTAGATTTTTGAAACTCTCATTTAGTGCCCCTTAGGGACCCAAAACAACTTGAAATGAAGTAAAGTGACATGAACCAACTAAGGAGACAACATATCAAAAAATTTGAACAATTGGTCAAAGTTAAGGTTTTCATTTGCCAAACGTCCTTCAGGAGGTCCAAATTAGAAAGAATTGTCATTTAGGGTACTTTAGGGGATCGAAATGACTCAAAACGAAATGAAATGACATGAACTAACAAAATGAATGATATATCCAAAAATCAGAACAATTGACCAAGATTTGGATTTTCATTTGCCTAGTGTCCTCAGTGGGTCATAAATAAAGAAAGTTTTTGAGAAAAAATCACCTTGGGCCAAACCATACCTTAAAATGTGCATTTGGTTCATGATATTCCAAAACTATATGTTATACATCATAATTTCATGTAAATAAGGAGATATTAATTTTTATTTGATTTTTGTGAACCCATGAAATCATGACCACCCCTAACATGTGCAAGTCACATGGGCGGAACACCATGATCATGTGCATCCTACCCTACCCTAAGCTTCATGGGATGTGTCTATTATTTCAATCTATGAAGAATGATCTCATGTTCCATGTAAATGGTCAAGTATGCCCACACCTATAGAAACCATGAAGAATGATTCCATGTGCCAAGATAAATGAACATGTATACTAAGGTTACATATAAAATGTCTCATAAGTGTATGTGTGGGCACACATGTGACAAACCCAAGATAGAAGTATAAAGAGAATGGCTGATTTAAAGAGATATAGAATGATTCTTTCACCTAGAAAAAAAATTAGAAAATAAAAACTTGCCTCATGCTCACATGTGGAACTAAAAAGGGAGAGAAACCAAGGGAAATAAGAAATATTCCAAAGCTTTGTTTTTGTGTGTTCATATTAGAAACTTATTTGATTTTATGAATCAAAACATATTAAAATGTTTTCCTACTAATAGAGGATGTCCAAGACAGCTTAGAATGCATTCTAAACCTTTAATTGTGTTCACACACATAAAAGAAACAAACAAGGTTCAAAGATTTTGCTCACACTTGGATTGGAAACCTTAGTGGTCCCACTTGCCAACCATGAGCACACTTGCCTTTCTCACCCAAACCATCCCCTTATGAGTTTGAAAACATGCCCAAACGTAGTGAGCTGCCCTAGATGCTTCCCTTGTGCTCATGGACACCTATAAATACCCCTTCTTGTTCACATTCATCTCATTCCAAAGCAAAGAGTTGACACTTCCCTCTTTGCTTGTTCTTGCCCTCTTCTTGGCATCTCTTCTCACTCTCTTTTCTCTCTTATGTGAGAAGTTCCTATTTTAGTATTTTAGAGAGTTGTTGAAGTAGTCTTTTTGGTGGTTTAAGGTTCTGAAAGTGGTTGATAAGGCAAACCTCTGTCAGATTCACCAAAAACTCGAATTAAAGTGGAGGGAATTTCTTCAACCTCTACTTTGTTATTTTAAATTTCTAGCATATTCATGCTTGTTTAGATTCTAATTTTCAGCATGTCTTATTTTAGTTATAGCATGTTTAATCATATTTTAATTTTAGTTCAACATGTTTTTATGTTTTAATCACTCATGAGAGCATGCCATGCTTAGAATCCATGTTTAAGATTTAATTCAATGTATCAATCATGCTATGTAATGTTTACATGCTTTCTTGGTTGTTTAAAATTTTGATATTTACATTTTGAATTTCTTTTATGATTATGTGATTCTTAAATATAAGAAATTAAAGATAAGAACCACGTACTATCATAGTAACCAGTATGGGTGCTATGGGTGTTCTTAACAAATGCTTGGAGTGTGTGGTTGCGGAATGCAATTAAGAGATACTTGGTATGTGGCATCCAATAGAAAGTGACAAAGAAATGTTTTTCCACCCTAAAGAGGGGTATCTAAATTAAGAATATCAAGGGAGTAGAGCCCCTTTTTGTCTTAACGTCAACTAGAACCAACAAGTTGTTTGAATCACTTAATGCATGAAAGTGTTTGAATTTGGATGTGCTATTAATTTAAAATAGTAACTTAGTTGTTTAATGAATGATCTACTGAGCTATGTGCTTACCCCTTTTATTTTTTAGGAAATTGACTTGAATCATGAAGGCCATGGATATTAGATTATTTCTAAGTTTTGAAAGTTCTATTTTAAGAGCATGTTGCCCAAATTTTGAATTTAAGACTTCCGTTGAATTTTATTTACGTTTTGAAAGTTATGTACTCAAGTTTTGGTTTAAGAATGTAACTTTCTTTATTTTATTTGAATAAATAAAGAGTTTGAAGTATTCCTTTATCTAATTGTATAGCCTTATTGAATTGAAATTTAATACATTGTGATGTATCCATGAACGTTTTCAATAAGTGTTTAAATAAAGGAATTGAGATGCAAGTTGTGTAATTGTAAATATAACATAGGACCCAACCCACCTTGTGGTTAAGCTTAAACCTGTTTCTAGGGGGTTGGGGTGTTACAGGCAATGCAAAAGAGCATCACCCTAGTAACCAGAGAGGAAACATTGTTGCATGATTATTACCGCAATAAGACGATGATCGCCAATTTTTATGATTTTTTTTAATTTTTGATTATTGATGCTTCCACGGTTAATTACCCTGGTAGTGCAATTAAGTTATAATTTTAGGGTTTTATAATGCATTTTTAGGTGTTTTTAAGTAACCTATATAAATAGGAACACATTATTAGGGTTATTATAATTCAACTATTGGTTTTATTGTTGTTGACGGCCAAAGCAAAAAGAAGAAAGCAAAGACAAAGGAGAAGATGAAGAACAAGATCAAACCCTGAGTATGATCTTTTATTTGTTTAATTCTTTGTGCTATGAACTCTATAAGATGTCAGGCCAAGTAATTTTTGATTACTTATTTTGATTAATCTATTTAAGGTTTTGTTTTATACTTTGTGTGATATCTACTTTTTATTTACTGGCCACAAATAAATTGATCTCAGACTAACTAACTAACTCGATAGAGAGTTTAATGGTTGAATGATCAAAGTATAGACCTAGAAAGATCAATTGTCTAAAAGGTTGTTGATTTTAAAGGAGGTTGCACATGATTATAGTGTTTTATGCATTAATTTGTTAACTGAACGCCTCGAGAGGGGGGGTATTAGGAAACGTAACTAATAGGTATTAAAATGCCTTGAAAGAGGGTTTTAATGGTAAGTGTCATTACCTACAGAAACAAGGATTAGATTAATTGAAATAAGAATTAAGGGGAAGTACATAATAATTTACTATCCTGGAGTAAAAATGACATAGTTTTCAATCCAATACTTGTTTGTTTTATATTTGCTTTTGATTTAAGTTACGTTTTCAATCTTCAAGTCAGTTTTTAGCCTTAATAAAATTGATATAAATATTAGATTGGGATTTGAGATTGTTAACCACATACTGATCCTTGAGAAAGATTATCGATTATTTTTTGAGTATTACTATTTTGATCCTGTATACTTGCAGTGATCTCAACAATTTACAACTTTGGATGAATTAATCCAAAGTGAAGTCAGAACGGGCAATGACAAAAAGCTTCAAGTCAAAGGTAGTGGTGCCATTTTGATGCATACAAAAACAAGGTACAAAACATATTTGTAATATTTTCTTTGTCCTTAGCCTTAAACACAAGTATTGGACAATTGCTTCTTAAATAATATCATGTCAAGCTTGACCATGATACATGTGAGATCGAGGATAGGAGCTATAATCTTTCACTAAAGTGAAGATGACTAATACCAAGTTGTTTCCATCGAAGATCAAAACTAAGGTATTTTCTTGCTTTAGTATGATTATGAAAGAACCATCATGGCCATGGCATTTACAATTTGACCACTTGAGTTTTAACACATTATCTCATATGACCAAGCATAACATGATGAGTGGCCTACAGCACATTCATCATCCAAATGAAGCATGTGAAGGGTGTGCACTTGAAAAGCAACATTAACAATCATTTCCAAACAAAAGCATGTGGAAAACATCTAGGTGTCTTGAGTTAGTTCACTCAGATGTATGCAAACCAATGCAAACACCTTCTCTTGGTGGTAACCGCTACTTTCTTACATTTATTGATGATTATAGTAGAAAAACATGGATTTATTTTTTGAAGGACAAATCAAGAGTTCTCAAATACTTCAAAAGCTTTAAATCCACAGCCGAGAATGACTACGATGAAGAGTATGTTGGACTCTTGGACTTTTAAAAAAACATGGATTTGTCATCAACTCATTGTACAGTATACTCCCCGACAAAATGGAGTTGCTGAAAGGATAAAAGGAGCCATCATGCAGATAGCCAAAAGCATATTAAAAGCTCGAGGAATACCAAATACTTTTTGGGCTGAAGCAGTTGCATGCATGGTATATCTGTTAAACCGTGCTTCTACTAAAAGTGTTTGTGACGTGACGCCATATGAAGCTTGGAGTGGTAAGAATCCTAATGTCAACTATCTTTGAATATTTGGGAGCATTGCTTACTCCTATGTGCCCAACACTCAGAGAGAAAAACTTGATGACAAATCTGAAAAAATGTATACTTGTGGGTTATGGTAAAAATACTAAAGCTTACAAGTTATACAATCCTTTTACCAAGAAGACAACCATCAGTCACAATGCGTTGTCCAATGAAGAAGAATCTTGAAATTAGGACGTCAATGTCAAACAAAAATCAATTGTCATCCATGAAGAAGAACCCAAACACTCGAATAACAATCGTGATGGTGTGATTGATCCCTTTTCATCTTCATCTTCATCATCATCATCTTTTTCAAGTGATGATGACTCTCCTCTAAGAAAATTCAGACGCATTTTTTATATTTATGCCTCAACAATAGCGATACCTAACGTTCATTTTTACCAATTTTGCACTTTTTGCTGATGCTGGCCCTATAACTTTTTAAGGCACTTCACAAGATGCAAAATGGAGACAAGCAATGAATCGAGAAATTGATTCCATTAAACGAAATGACACTTGGGAGCTATTTAAGCTTCCAAAGGGAAAGATCCCCATGGGGGTCAAGTGGATTTATAAGACCAAGTTAAATTTATAAGGAGAAGATGCAAAGTATTAAGCATGACTCATTGGTAAAGGCTACAAGCAAAAATATGGGTTAGATTATCATGAAGTTTTTGCTCCTGTTGCACGACTTGAAACCATTCGATGAGTTATTGCTCTAGCAACACACCATAGTTGGAGCATTCATCAAATAGACATCAAATCTGCATTCTTGAATGGAATTTTTGAGCAAGAGGTTTATATTGATAAACCTCTAGGGTATGTGACGAAAGGGGAAGAAAAAAAAGTCAGCAAACCTAAGAAAGCACTTTTATGGGTTGAAACAAGCTCTTTTAGTATGGTACAATCAAATTAGAAAATGGCTTCCAAAGATGCCCATAAGAACATACTCTCTATATCAAAGAACATAATGATGGTAATATTCTTATCATTTGCTTATATGTTGATGATTTCTCTTTACAAGCACAAGTAATTGAATGTGTGGTGATTTTAAATAATTGATGATGAATGAGTTTGAGATGACAGATATGGGTCTCCTCTATTTTTTCTTGGAATGGAGGTAAGTCATGCAAACATGTTCATATCTCAAAATAAGTATGCAAATGACCTATTGAAGCAATTTATGATGGACAATGCAAAGCCCCTATGCATTCCTATAGAGTTTGGGCTAAAGTTAAGGAAGAATAGTGAAGATAATCCTTTTGTTAATCCAATGTTCTATCGAAGCCTCGCTAGAAGTCTCATGTATTTAACTACAACCAGACTGAATCTCACTTTTGCAGTAAGCTTGATTAATAAATATATGAACTCACTATAAACAATTCATTAGGAAGTTGGTAAAAGAATTTTAAGATATGTTCATGGGACAATGAATCATGGTATAACCTATGACAAAGTAGATCAACCATGTTTGGTTAGTTATAGTAATAGTGATTGGAGCGAAAGTTATGATGATTGCAAGAACACATATGGTTATGTTTTCAACATTGGTTTTGGTGCAATTTCATGGTCCTCAATGTAACACCCCAAACCCCTAGAGACGTGTTTAAGTTCAACCACAAGGCAGGTAGGGTCCTATGTTACATTTACAAGTCCACAACTTGCATCTCAATTCCTCTATTCTAACACTTATTGAAATACTCATAAATACACATCCATTGAGTTTAATTTTTAACAAGATAATACAAGTGAATAAAGAAAAACTTCAAACTCTTCATATAATCAAATATGTCCAAATAAAATAAACAAAAATTCTATAATTTAAAACAAAAATTCATTATTAACTTCATATAATCAAAAGAAAGAGTACATAACTCTATAATTTAAAACAAAAATTCAAAGAAAGTCTTTATTCAAAATTTGGACAACATGTCCTTACATAAAAACTATCTAAAAATAGACTTTCTAATTCCTTAGCAAGCTTAATCATGCATTTCAAATTCCTAAAAAAAATAAAAGAAAGAGGTGAGCCCATAGCCCAGTGGATCATTCATTAAACAACTAAGTAACTATTTCAAATCAATAGCACATCCAAATTCAAACACTTTCACGCATTAAGTGATTCAAGCAACTTTTTGGTTGTAGTTAACGTTAAGACTGAAATGGATTCTACTCCCTTGATGTTCTTAATTTAGATATGCCTCTATAGGGAGGAAAGACATTTCTTTGTCACTTTTCATTGGATGTCACATACCAAGTACCCCTTAGTTGTGCCTCGCAACCACACACTCCAAGCATGTGTTAAGATCACCTATAGTACCCATACGGGTTGCCATGACAGTATGTGGTTCTTATCTTCTTATGTTTAATATCACATAATCATAAAGAAAATTCAAAATATAAATTTCAAAATTTTAAACAAGCAATAAATCATGGAAACGTCATATAGCATGCTTGAAACATTGAATTAAATCCTAAATATGGATTCTAAGCATGGCATACTCTCATGAGTGATTAAAACATAAAAACATGCTAAACTAAAATTAAAATATGATTAAACATGTTGAAACTAAAATAACACATGCTGAAAATTAGAATTTAAACAAGCATAAACATGCTAGAAATTTAAAAGAGAAAAGTAGAGGTTTAAGAAATCTCCCCCACCTTAATCCGAGTTTTTTTATAGAATTTGGCAGAGGTTCCCCTTATACACCACTTTCAAAATTTCAAGAACTTTTAATCACCAACAAAACTACTTCAACAACTCTCTAAAATAATGAAAGAAGAACTTCTCACACAAGAGAGAAAAGAGAGTGAGAAGAGGTGCCAAGGAGAAGGCAAGAACAAGCAAAGAGGGAAGTGTCAACTCCTAACTTTGGGATGAGATGAATGTGAGCAAGAGGGGGTATTTATAGGTTTCATTAGCACAAGGGGGCATCTAGGGCAGCTCACCATGTTTGGGCATGTTTCAAAACTCATAAGGTGATGGTTTGGGTGAGAAAAGCAAGCGAGATTGTAGGCCCACTAAAGCTTGCCAAATTCCCATAAGCAAATATTTGATTCTCTATCTTATTTCTTATTTAATTTAAGAGAATATTTTCATAATTTGATCCATTCTAATCTTGATTAGGACGTCGCATATTAGGTTGGTTCATGGTTTAGAAACATTTCCTTGGTGATCACTTATGCATGAAGTGGAAACCTTCCCTTTTTGGCGTCATGGAAGATCTTTCTTTATGGAACTTCTAATTTTGGTTTGTGTGGCCAGCAAGGGATGGCTAGGGTTTGTAAGTGAGCACCATTTAAGTTTTGGAAACTTCTAATAAGGTTTGTTACATGTGTGTATACACCCACACACACATGGGTGTAGACATCCATGTGCATGGAGTATTTGATCATTTTCTATGGTACATGGGATCACTTTGTCTTGATTTCTAACCATGGTGACACCTCATATATGTGAGTGTATTGGATTATTTGTATGGTACATAAGACCATTTTGTATTGATTCAAATAATGTAAACATCCCATTGAGATTGGGTAGGATGAGGGTACATATGATTATGGTGTTCCACCCATATGTCTTGTACATGGTAGGAGTGGCCATGACTTAATGGGTTCACAAAAACTAAATAAAAAAATTAACTCCTTATTTACATGAAATTATAATTTATATTCTATAATTTTGGAATTACATGAACCTAATGCACATTTTAAGGTATGGTTTGACCCTAGATGGTTTTCCTTCAAAAAATTTCCTTATTTAAGACTCGCTAAGGTCACTAAGCAAATGAAAATTCAAATCTTGGCCAATTGTTCTAATTTTTGGATATGTCATTCATTTTGTTAGTTCATGTTATTTCGTTTTGTTTCGGGTCATTTTGATCCCCCAAAGTACCCTAAATGCCAATTCTTTCCTAATTTGGACCCCCTGAAGGGTGTTTGGTTAAAGAAAACCCTAACCTCAACTAATTGTTCTAATTTTTGGATATGTTATCCCATTAGTTGGTTCATGTTACCTTACTTTGTTTCAAGTTATTTTGGATCCTTAAGGGGTACTAAATGAGAGTTTTGAGCTTGTCAAATTTAGGCCTGAAATGAGTTCAGTTTCATTTTGTGCCCAAATTTCACTAAATAAATGATAAATTTCATTTAATTGAATACAGAGAATTTAGGGTATTACAACCTACCCTTCTTAGAAAACTTTTATCCTCGAAATTTGTACATAGCTAAGGATTTCTAGTGAATAGGCGTGGATACTTTGTCTTCATCTCGTGTTCGAGTTCCTAGGTTGGTTTTTCCATCCCATGATGTTTTCACAATACCTTCACTAACGAGATATCCTTCGCTCGTAGACTCTATACTTTATGGTCGAGGATTCTGACAATTGTTTCCTCATAAGTAGCATCATCTTGAATATTCACTTCCTCCCGGTGGATAATGTGAAATAGGTCAGGTTCATACTTTCTCAACATGGATACAAGGAATACGTTATGAGCTGAAGTCATTCGATTTGGTAGGTCCAACTCATAAACACATTCCTCGATTCTTCTAAGTATTTCAAAGGGTTTGGCAAACCTCGGAGATAACTTTCCTTTGAATCTGAACCTCTTGATGCCCTTCTGAGGACTAATTCTCAAAAATACTTAATCCCCAACTTGAAACTCTAGTGGTCTTCTCCTCTTGTCTGCATAACTCTTCTGACGACATTGTGTTGTAATCAACCTCCTCTGTATTAACTTGACTTGATTATTCATTTCTTCCACCAAATCTGGTCTAGTTAATATATGATCCTCGAGTTCAGCCCAACAGGTAGGTGATCTCCAGGGTCTTCCATAAAGAGCCTCGAATGGAGCTTTCTTAATACTCGCCTAATAACTATAGTTATAAGCTAGCTCTACCAAGAGTAAGTACTTACTTCAATTCCCCTTGAAGTCTAAAACACAAGACCTCAACATATCCTCTAAAGTCTGGACAACTCTCTCAGACTGACCATCCGTCTGAGGGTGAAATGTTAAACTCATGGTGAGCTTAGGACCTATCTCCTTTTGTAGACTCTACCAGAACTATGAAGTGAAGCGAGAGTTTCTATCAGACACAATAGTTTTGGGCACACCATGAGGCTTGACGATCTCTTTCATATAAATTTCTCCCAGCTTACTGACTTGGTCTGTGGATCTAATTGACAAAAAGTGAACCACTTTGGTGAGACGATCCACAATCACCCAACCAGTATCTTTTCCTTTTTGATTCCTGGGCAAACCACTAAAAAAACTGATGGCAATGTTATCCCACTTCCATTCAGGGATAGGGAGTGGTTGTAACATTCATAGGGTTTTCGATGTTCTGCTTTCACTTGTTGACAGGTTAAGCACTTGGCAACATGCTTAGCCACATCCCTCTTTAATTCTCTCCACCAATAAGCATTTCTAAGGTTCTGGTACATCTTATCTTTACCTAGATGCATTGTATACTTGGACTGATGAGCCTCATCTAATATGATTTGCTTACTCTGTCCATTCTGAGGTACACAAATCCTCTCTCCGAGCCTCAGGATATTCTCAATATCTAACCTAAAGTCAAAATGCTTACCCTGTTCAACTCCTTCTATCAGACCTACAAGCCACTTGTCTTGCCTCTATTCCTCCCTGATCTGATGTAGTAGATTTGGTTGGCAAGACATGCTATAAAGGTAGGCTTGCTTATCATTCAAGGCTATCCTCAGCCTAAAGTCTTCGATCAACTGGTACATCTGGCCTTTTCTTCCTCTTGGTGGTTGAACTTTCTACTCAAGGCATCAACCTCCACATTGGCCTTCCCAGATGGTAGTGTAATGGAAATCATAGTCTTTGAGGAACTCCATCCACCTACGTTGCCTGCGGTTCAACTCTTTCTGGGTGTAGACGTACTTCAAGCTCTTATGATCTGAAAACAAATCGAATTTTTTACCATAAAGATAGTGTCTCCAAATCTTTAGGGCAAATCGATGGCCGCCAATTCTAAGTCGTGAATAGGGTAATTCTTCTCATGGACCTTTAGTTGTTGAGAGGAGTAAATGACTACTTGTTTTTCCTGCATCAATATTGCTCCAAGTCTACTCAATGAAACATCAGTATAGAGAGCATAGGTAACACCATGGGTTGGAGTGATTAGGATAGGGCCATAGTCAATCTCTTCTTCAGTTCTTAAAATGATTGTTCACACTTCTCATTCCAATCGAACCTAACTCCCTTCCTAGTCAGCTTGGTCATAGGTTCTTCTAGTTTGGAGAAATCTTGGATGAACCTTTTGTAGTACCCAGCCAGACCTAAGAAGCTCCTAAACTAAGTGACTCCTTAGAGTAACCGCTTGCACCTTCTCTGGATCTACAGAGATGCCTTCTACTAATACTACATGGCCAAGAAACTTGACCGTCTTCATCCAAAACTCACACTTGTTGAACTTGGCATATAATTGATGCCTTCTAAGGGTGTCCAACACTATCTGCAACTGTTCTAAGTGTACAGCCTCTAACTTGGTAGATTAGAATGTCATCCGTGAATACCACCACAAATTGGTAAAAATGTTGTCTAAACACTCTATTCATCAAGTCCATGAATGCTGCTTGGGCATTGGTCAAACCAAAGAGCATCACGGTGAACTCAAAGTTCCCATATCTTATCTTGAAGGCAGTCTTGTGTATGTCAAACTCCTTGATTCTTAACCAGTGATATCATGACCTTAGATCAATCCATGAGAAATGGGTGGCTCCTCTCAATTGATCAATAAGCTATCAATCCTCGGCAAAGGATACTTATTCTTCACTTTAGCTTGGTTCAACTTTCGATACTCGACACAAAATCTCATTGAACCATCTTTCTTCTTTACGAATAGTACTGGAGCTCCCCAAGGTGACTCTATAACACCACGATCCCCGTGTTCTTGATTGGACTTAACCATTTAGTCAATGGACTTACTCATTTGGATAATGGACTTAACTAGCTTGCGGGCTGGGCCGGTATTACTTTACAAGTGACACACACTTGACTTTCTAATCCCAATATCCTATGCCTTAATAAAAAATGTATAAGGCTACATTATTAGAAATAAAAGGAAATTCATATTCTTTATTTAATCATAAAGAAGAGTACATAAAAATAAAAATGTCTACAACGAAATTAAAGACACAAGTGGGCAAACATGCCCTATATAGAAAATTTCAAGATAAAAGGACTCTAAATGGGAGGCGTCCCACATTCTTCTTCACAAGTTCAAATTCCTGAAAAACATTGAAGGAACAGTGAACACAAAGCTCAGTGGATCTTAAACAACTATCCTCATATTCAAGACATTAACACATACATATTCCAACCACTTTCAAGCATTAGGGCGTTTTAAGCATTTAGATTGTGTAAGTCGTAATTTAGACTAAAAGAGTTTTTCGACCTTTGATATTCTCAACTAAGTGACTCCTTAGAGTGAAATGTGACATTTCTTAGTCTATTTCATTGGACTTTGGACTTAGGGATTCTAACCCATTAACCAGTCACTTAAGTGTTATAAACCTCATGAACTAATCATAAGAAGAGAATACCCACAGTGTTACTCAAACAACAATGATGCTACGTGGTTTGTATCACTATTTTTTTTATTTTAGATCTCATATTCAAGAAATAATAATAATATTTCATATCATACAATAAACTGAAAAATAAATTTCAGAATTTAAGAACACATGAAACAACTCATTCATCATTCAAAATCATGCACCAAAACTTGGAACTCATCCCTAAACATGGTACTACCATGAATGATCAGAAAAATAGGCATGATCATAAACATTTATGGATCTAAAACATTGCATGAATAGGAATAAAAAACAAAAACCAAACATTTAAAAAAATTCAAAAAAACAAATCAATCACAATGGACATGTTAATAGCTTAAATATGAAAAAGGTTTAAGAAGGTAACTTCCACCTTAGTTTTAGATGTTTTCCAAAAATCTAACAGTGTTTCTCCCACGTTTTTGTCACTTCAAACCTCCACAAAAACACTCTCTAATGATCACTAAAACTCTGAAACTAGAAGCCCTTCCTTAGGCACAAAATGAGACGTCAAGAAGAAGAAGAGAAAGAAGAAGAAGAATAGAACACACTATTGGCGTTTTCACTTGCTCTTGGAATGAATGATTTGTGAACAATCAAGGGGGGTATTTATAGTTTTCAAACATACTAAGGGATGTCTATGGGCAGCTCTTTGGGCAGCTAGGGCAGCCACTCTCATTTGGTCAACATTCCAAACACTAAAAATAAGACATGGTAAGTGTGCATATTTTGGCATGTGTGTATATCTCTTTTGTGGGCTTTAGTGATCTTGCTAGTCTTTGTTTCTAATTCAAATTTAGAGACTAAAATTCTTCTAGAACCCTTCTAAAATGGTATTGGACGTCCCATAGAGAGAGTGAATATGGTCTCATATCTTTCCCCTTTGATTCCTTTGCTTGCTCATCACACTTAGACAAAAAAGCATGTTTTTCTTCTCTTTCCTTTGGATGTCCAGCTAGTGGGTGTATGATATCAAAGCATGAGAGACACCATATCACACTCTGATTTTTCAAATCTTGCACAAGAAAACTCTCCCTTTGAAGCTAGAATCAAATTTGGGTATTTTTGGATAGAATCCCTTAAGCTTAGCGCCATGTATACATGAGATCACTACATATAAACTCTCCATCTTAATTTTCCTCGTTTAGAGGTGATGGCTAGGATGAGATCAAGAGTATCTTTCTTGTTCTAGAATCTTCTAATAAGGATTTTTCACATGTGCAAACTCACACATACACACATGTGGGTCAGTTTTGGCTTAATTGGCAACGAAGTGCACATGATTACTACATGGTATACATGGGATCATCCTTTTATGAATTTCTATAGGTGACGCCTCTTGTGGGTGTATTGAATCATCAATCTGGTGTATAAGATCATTTTACATGTGTTCAAACTAGGAAAGACGTTCCCAAGGTGATTGGATAGGGTGGGGGTGCATAGGATCATGGTTTTCCACCCATGTGACTTGCACATGCTTTGGGTGGCCATGCCTTCATGGGTTCATATGAATTTAAAAAAATATTAATATCTTGCTAACCATTAGGAATTTAGGTGTATAACCTATAGTTTTCAAACTACATGTCCAGGACGCAAATTTTAAGATATAGTTTGGCTCAAGGCATTTTTCCTTAGAAACCTTCCTTATTTAGAACCCACTGAAGGTACTTTACTTGAAACTTGGCCAATTGTCCTGATTTTTGGATATGTAGTTTGTCTTGTTAGTTTATGCCATCCCATGGAATTTTGGGTGATTTTGAATCCTTGAAGTACCATAAATTCCATTTCTCTCGTAATTTAAACCCCTGAAGGTGTTTTGGCAAAATGAGAGCCCTAATCTTGACCTATTGAGCTAATTTTCGAATATGTTATTCAATTGGCCAGTTCAAGTCACTTTGCTTCATTTTAGGTGATTTTGGATTCCTAGATGAAAGTTTTAGAACTTGACAAATTTAGCCCTGAAACGAGCTCGATTTCATTTTGCATCCAAATTTCACTGAATAGACCTTGAATTTTGTTTCATTTGGTATAGAGTTTTCAAGGTATTACAACCAACCCTCCTTACAAAAATTTCATCCTCAAAATTGCACATGGTTACATATTTCTATTAAAAATGTGTGGATGATACTTTGTCTTTATTTTGCTTTCTAGTTCCCAGGTGGCTTCTTCCACCCTGTGATGTTTCCACAACACTTTCACCAACAGAATATCATTCGTTCTTAGACTGTGTACCTTGTAGTCGAGGATTCTGACTATTGTTTCCTCATAAGTACATCATCTTGGATAGTTATTTCCTCCAGTTTTCTCTTAAGGTCTAAGGCATAAGACCTCAACATATCCTCTAATGTCCGAGTGATTCTCTCAGGCTTATTGACTTGATTAGTGGATATGATTGGCATGAACTAAGACACTTTTGTGAGACGATCCACAATTACCCATTTAGTGTTTTCTCCCTAAGTCTTAGGATATCCCTAAGGTTAATATGCTTATCTTATTCAATCTCCTCTATTAGGCTTGTGAGCCATTCGTCTTATTTTTGTTCACCCTTGATCTGATCGCAAAAGATCAAGCGAGCAAGACATGTCTTAGGGATAGGCTCGTTTTTTATTTAGGGTCATACCCAGCCTAAAGTTCTCAATCTATTTAAAGGTCAAAGTTTCTTTGTCATATCCTACCTCCATGTCAGTAGACTCAACCACACAGCAGGCCTCGGGTTATTACTAACACTTTCTATTGCTATACTTTCTATTTTGAACCTTCAAAATGTACCAACAAGGATTCTTAAGGGAATAAATTTTATTTACTGAAAATGATAGGTACAAAACCTTATCAAAACTTAAAATTCATAGATGCTAACATATAGCAATTTTAAATAAAGGGCTAATCTAGTTCTCCTAATTTTTTAACTAGGGTCTCTAGGGTAGGTCTTGATCTTCTTGAGCTTCAATAGCAAACATCCTGGCCTGTTTCTGCCCAAGACCCTGATTTTGCCCCTGATTGGCATTTTGTTGTTGTTGTCTGCCCTAAGAACGATCATTCTGACCTCTTTCCTGAGTGTTCTATGGTTGTTGCTGTTGGGGAGCCTGGGCTGGTGTAGTCGAGCAGTCTCTAGCAAGATGGCCCCTCTGCCTACATAGGTAACACAGCCCCAACCACTTTGCCTGCTTCCTTGCCTCTCCCTTATTCTGCACCTATCCTTGTGGGGCCTTACCATTCTTGTTGTTCTTGTGGGCCTTTCTTGGTCTCCTGTTCCTAGGCCACTTATTCGTTCCCCTCAACCTTTGTTTCTGGTTGAGTCCTTGCTCTAGGATCAAAGCTCTTTCCAAGACATCCCTATACATCTTTAAGCCCAAAGTCATAACCACTTTGTGGATCTCGATCTTGAGGCCCTGAGTAAACCTATTAGCCTTCATCCTCTCCTCCCAGATCAGTTCCTGAGAGAACTTGGGTGGCTCAATAAATTCCTCTCGTACTCAACCAAGGTGAGATCTCTCTAATTAAGTCTTACAAAGTTTTCCTGTAGCTTTCTTAGGGTAGCTTTCAGGAAGAACTTGTCATAGAAGATTTCCTTGAACTCTTCCTAGTTCATCTTTTCAACGTCGATGTTCGTTTCATCAAACGTTCATATTATCATGACTCTAGATTTGGTTTCTAGGTTCTCAATTTGTTCAATGGCCTAAAGAGTTTTCTTCTAGGTTCTTTTCATGCATGGGTACGGGATTTGGTTTCAAAGCAAGTAAACATTACAACATGTTCTTCAAACAATCATACAGTCAAGCTAGTATTACAAAGTTTCAAGTTTCCACCTAAGCTTCCAGGTTCAAGTGTTTCATCCCATTCTACCCCTTCTACTTAGGTTTTCACCCAAAACAAAGTCGCACCCAAAAAATTTCACGAATTTCTCGATAACTATGGTTCTCGAGCCCACTATACCCAACTACCCCATCCCAGTGAGCATAGAAAAACTTGTTCTTCCATAGCTATTGATCATTCACCATACATGGCCCATCATTCTCTAAGTCCAGGCTTCCTCCATACCCTCAAATTTCTACGCATCCCATACTACATAGAAATTGAAAGATATAGAAGCTTCACGATCCCTTGTTCTTATCAAACAATTTTTTGTTTTCACACAATGTTAGTTTCTAGTCATATCCTAGAGATTTATGCTTTTGATCCACTGTGCTACTCAAGGCTACACCCGTTTCTATCTAAGGTTTATTATCTGGACCTATGGTTTGATCTAGTTGACTCACAACCTTCGTCTAGTCAGGATATCGCCTTTGGCATCTTCAAATTTCTTACCCTAGTTTTCCAACCTTCTAATTTTCTTCTATAGAAAGTAAGGGTGTTCTTCAACTTAGACTACTCATATAAGCTGGTGAAACAACCTCCAAATCGGACAGCGAGACCAAAGTCAACTTAGCAACTGTGTTTTCTAGGGCAGGATGACCCACCTCCCTTTCAATGTTTAACTTTACTCCAGACAAGGCTTACCCACTATCAGCTCAACTTATAATCTTTGTACCCAAATAAAACATTTCAAAAATATTTGTTTCCCTTTTGAAAACATTTTCTTAAAATGTTTTTCAATTTTAAAATAGAAGGTAGGGCAATCAAAATGACTAACACTCAAATTAGGGTTTCTAATTCTTGTCAATCAACTAATGATTAACTTTCTAATTCTAGCCCAAGGCACCTAAAGCCTTGGTTCTAATGCCACCTTTGTAACACCCCAACCGTGTGTTCTTAATTGGACTTAACCATTTAGTCAATGGACTTACCCATTTAGACATTGACTTAATCGGTTGGTGGGTCGGGATGGTGTTACTTTACAAGTGACGCACACTCGACTTTCTAATCCCAATATCCCATGCCCTAATAAAAAGTGTACAAGGCTACATTATAAAAGATAAAAGGAAATTCATACTCTTTATTTAATCATAAAGGAGAGTACATAAAAATAAAAATGTCTATAGCGGAATTAAAGACACAAGTGGGCAAACATGCCTTACATAGAAAATTTCAAGATAAAAGGACTCTAAATGGAAGGCGTCCCACATTCTTCTTCACAAGTTCAAATTCCTGAAAAATGTTAAAGGAAGAGTGTGCACAAAGCTCAGTGGATCTTAAACAACTATCCTCATATTCAAGACATTAACACATACATATTCCAACCACTTTCAAGCATTAGGGCGTTTCAAGCATTTAGATTTTGTAAGTTGTAATTTAAACTAAAAGAGTTTTTCAACCCTTGATATTCTCAACTAAGTGAATCCTTAGAGTGAAATGTGACATTTCTTAGTTTATTTCATTAGACTTTGAACTTAGGGATTCTAACCCACCAACCAGTCACTTAGGTATTATAAACCTCATGAACTAATCATAAGAAGAGAACACCCATAGTGTTACTCAAACAACTATGATGCTACGTGGTTTGTATCACTATTTTTCTTACTTTCGATCTCATGTTCAAGAAATAATAATAATATTTTAGATCATACAATAAACTAAAAAATAAATTTCAGAATTTAAGAACGCATGAAACAACTCATTCATCATTCAAAATCATGCACCAAAACTTGGAACCCATCCCTAAACATGATACTACCATCAAGGATCATAAAAATAGGCATGATCTTGAACATTTATGGATCTAAAACATTGCATGAATAGGAATAAAAACTAAAACCAAACATTAAAAAAATTCAGAAAAATAAATCAATCAAAATGGACATGCTAATAGCTTAAATATAAAAAAGATTTAAGAGGCAACTTCCACCTTAGCTTTAGATGTTTACCAAAAATCCAGCTGTGTTTCCCCCAAATTTTTGTCACTTAAAACCTCCACAAAACCACTCTCTAATGATCACTAAAACTTTGAAACTAGAAGCCTTTCCTTAGGCACAACATGAGACGTCGAGAAGAGGAAGAGAAAGAAGAAGAAGAAAGCACACTATTAGCGTTTTCACTTGCTCTTGGAATGAATTATGGGTGAACAATAAAGGGGGGTATTTGTAGTTTTCAAACACACTAAGGGATGTCCAAGGGCAGCTCTTTGGGCAGCTAGGGCAGCCACTCTCATTTGGGCAACATTCCAAACACTAAAGGTAGGACATGGTAAGTGTGCATATTTTGGCATGTGTGTATATCTCTTTTGTGGGCTTTAGTGATCTTGCTAGTCTTTGTTTCTAATTCAATTTTAGAGACTAAAATTCTTCTAGAACCCTTCTAAAATGGTATTGGAGGTCCCATAGAGAGAGTGAATATGGTCTCATATCTTTCCCCTTTGATTCATTTGCTTGTTCATCACACTTAGACAAAAAAGCATGTTTTTCTTCTCTTTCCTTTGGATGTCCAACTAGTGGGTGTATGATATCAAAGCATGAGAGACACCATATCACACTCTGATTTTTCAAATCTTGAACAAGAAAACTCTCCCTTTGAAGCTAGAATCAAATTTGGGTATTTTTGGAGAGAATCCCTTAATCTTGGCGCCATGTGTACATGAGATCACTACATATAAACTTTCCATCTTAATTTTCCTCATTTAAAGGTGACGGCTAGGATGAGATCAAGAGTGTCTTTCTTGTTCTATAATCTTCTAATAAGGATTGTCACATGTGCAAACTCACACATACAGACATGTGGGTCAGTTTTGGCTTAATTGGCAACGGGGTGCACGTGATCACTACATGGTATACATGGGATCATCCTTTTATGGATTTCTATAGGTGACGCCTCTTATGGGTGTATTGAATCATCCATGTGGTACATAAGATCATTTTACATGTGTTCAAATCAGGGAAGATGTTCCCAAGATGATTGGGTACGGTGAGGGTGCACAGGATCATGGTGTTCCACCCATGTGACTTGCAAATGCTTTGGGCGGCCATGCCTCCATGGGTTCACATAAATTTTAAAAAATTAATATCTCCCTAACCACTAGGAATTTAGGTGTATAACCTATAGTTTTGGAACTACATGAACAAGACACAAATTTTAAGATATAGTTTTGACTAAAGCGTTTTTCCTTAAAAACCTTCCTTATTTAGAGCCCACTGACGGTACTTTACCTGAAACATGGCCAATTGTCTCAATTTTTGGACATCTTGTGTGTCTTGTTAGTTTATGCCATCCCATGAACTTTCGGGTCATTCCGAATCCTTGAAGTACCCTAAATTCCATTTCTTTCTTAATTTAAACCCCTAAAGATGTTTTTGCAAAATAAAAGCCCTAATCTTGACCAATTGAGCTAATTTTCGAATATGTTATTCAATTTGCCAATTCAAGTCACTTTGCTTCATTTCAGGTGGTTTTGGATTTTTAAATGAGAGTTTTAGAACTTGTCAAATTTAGCCCTAAAATGAGCTCGGTTTCATTTTACACCCAAATTTCGCTAAATAGACCTTCAATTTTGTTTCATTTGGTATGGAGTTTTCAGGGTATTATAGACTTGCTCAGTCTGATGAAGCCTTTTTCTCGGAGCTTGTCGAGTTGAGACTTCAACTCGATCAGTTCTACTGGTGCTACTCTGTAAGGAGGTATGGCGATAAGGTTGGTTCCAAGGAGAAGTTTAATCTTGAACTCTAACTCTCTAGCAAGTGGTAGTCTGGGTAAGTCATCTGGGAACACATCCTCGTACTCAATAACCACTGCTAGGTCTTGGATTCTCTTTTGTTCAACAAGTTCTTCCTCAAAGAGTTCCTTGAACTCATTCTTCTAACTTAAGTAGTTCAACATGGCTATGGTTGAACTTCTTGGTAGTCTCCGCATATCTCCACTGATGTTATCGGTTTCTCCCAAAGGTAGGGTTATGGTCACCTGTCTTTTAGGACAACCTATCTGGGGTTGGTACTAGTCTAACCAATCCATTCTCGAGATTACATCATAGCCATAAAAAGGTAAGGTATATATGTCAATTGTTAAGAGTTTATCCCCAAACTTGAGGTCACAACTACACATTCTTTTTGAAGTCACAATAGTCCCTATAAATGTGGACACATTCAAAGTTACAAGTATTGTTTTCATCACAAGTTGTAAACTATCAGCTAGTTCTTCAAAAATAAAAGAGTTAGAGGCACCTGAGTCAAACAACAATTTCACGAAAATATTGAACAACAAAAATGTACCTTCCACTACAAGGACATGGTCTTCCTG
>JAJIYU010004506.1:0-24145 GCA_030144865.1 Tinospora cordifolia
GTGCATGGGCCGCCCATGTGCATGGGTTGGACCATGCGCCATGGCCCAGCCTACATGCGCCATGGCCCAGCTTACACTAGAGCGAAGCTTGAGTTAAATGAGCAATTGCGTGCCTTACTAGTGTTGAGTGCTTTTGGGAGACTCAAGTTCGAGTCTTGCCAAGAACAAAACCCTACACCCAGTCAGTGGTGGTTAAGGTGGGGACAATATTAGTACATAGTGGGCCCGAGGTATTACAAATGGTATCAGAGCCGCTCTAGGTGTAACAACGATGTGAGTCCTAAGGGTAAGACTGCTCCAAGGGGGTGGATTGTAATATCTTACGTTGGTCTGACACTAGAGCGATGCCTAAGCTAAATGAGCGATTGCGAACCTTATTAGTGCCGCATGGTTTTGGGAGACTCATGTTCAAATCTTGCCAAAAACAAAACCCAATACCTAGTTAGTGGTGGCTAAGGTGGGGACAATATCATCATGGTAGGACCTGGGGTGTTACAAATGGTATCAAAATGAATTTGGGGTACTGGAGGTGTGAATCCCGAAGACAGGATTGCTCCCAAGGGAGGTGGATTGTAATAATCCCACATTGGGCTGGTCATGGAGTGTTGCTTGGGCTATAGGTGCATTTGTGGTATGTACAATCGATGAGGCCTTTTGGAGGATTCGAGTTAGAGTCTCGCTAAGAACAAAACCACACACACTGGGCGTGTCTAAGGTGGGGATAATATTGTCGAGTTGTGGGCCTAGGGTGTTACAAATGGTATCAAAGCCGCTCTAGGTGTAAAGGCGGTGTGAGTCCTGAGGGCAGGACTGCTCCAAGGGGCTGGATTGTAATATCCCACATTGGTCTGACACAAGAGCAACGTCTGGGCTAAATGAGCAATTGCGAGCTTTACTAGTGTCAAACGCTTTTAGGATATTCAAGTTTAAGTCTTGCTAAGAACAAAACCCTACACCCAGTTAGCGGTGGCTAAGGTGGAGACAATATTGGTATGTAGTGGGCCTGGGGTGTTACAACCAATTAAGCTAGCACTCGAGCATTGTTATGGCGCCTTTCGAGGCTTTGTATGACCGACCTTGTAAATCTCCATCTAGTTGGGTGGAGATTAGAAATAGGGCTATTTTTGGCCCCACCTTTATACATGAACAAAATGAGAAAATCCAAAGGATCTGTCAGAACATAAAAATAGCTTAGGATAGGCAAAGGAGTTATGAAGAAAATAGAAGGAAAGTCCTTGAATTCGACGTCGGTGATCATGTGCTCTTTTGGGTTTTGCCTCAAAAAGGGCAAACTCGATTCGGTGTTATAGGAAAGTTGCCCCAAGATTTATTGGACCTTTTGAAATCCTCGAGAGGATAGGTTCTTGTAATATCCCACATCAGTTTGACACTAGAACAATGTCTGGGCAAAATGAGCAATTGCGAGCCTTACTAGTGTCGAACGCTTTTGGGAGACTCAAGTTTGAGTCTTGCCAAGAATAAAACCCTACACCCAGTCAGTGGTGGCTAAGGTGGGGACAATATCGGTACGTAGTAGGCCCAGGGTGTTACAAATGGTATTAAAGCCGCTCTAGGTGTGACGCAGTGTGAGTCCTAAGGGCAGGACTGCTCCAAGGTGGAGACAATATCGGTACGTAGTGGGCCCAGGATGTTACAGTGGTCCTCCCAACTACCACCAAAATCAAGTACACAAACAGGAAACATATCTTCAAGCACCTGGATCACTCTCTCAGGCTGACCATCTATCTGTGGATGGAAGGTAGTGCTTAAGTCCACTCTCATCCCCATTTGTGTCTGTAAACTCTGCCATAATCGAGATGTGAACCTAGCATCTCTATCCGATACGATGGACACAGGAACTCCATGAAGTCTAACGATCTCTTTGACGTAAAGTCAACCTAACCTATCGACTGAATCCTTAATGCTAATAGGGAGACAGTGTGCGGACTTCATCAACCTGTCGCCAATAACCAAAATAGAATCATGTCTCTATTGAGTCTTAGGTAATCCTGTCACAAAGTACATAGTTAAATGTTCCCACTTCCACTCTGGTATCGCGAATGGCTTCAAGTCTCCACTAGTTCACTGATGTTCAGCCTTAACCTGCTAGCATATGTCACATCTCTGCACAAAGGCTGCGATATCCTACTTCATCCTAGGCCACCAATAAGTACGTTTATCATCTCGATACATCTTATCGGTGCTTAGATGAATTGTATATCTAGATCTGTGTAACTACTCGAGCACACCTCATCTCAGTCGTGTATCCTTTGTACCCAAAGATGACCTCTAAACCTCAGTGCACGATCTGAATCGACCGACCATTCTAGAAAAGTGTCACTTGCCCAAGCCCTAAACATAGCATAATCAATATCATGAGGCTGAACCTCTATGATCCCTCGTATTTGTATTGGTTGGGCTCTAGTCTATGAACTGACTCTGGCCTCAGTGAAAGTCTCATGAATACTCATAACTGTCACATACTCAAGTAATCTCCACTCCTGAGACATTTGTCTGGACAAACATGTGGTCTCAACTCGTTTCCTACTCAATGCATCAACCACACAAAAGTTTTCCTAAGATGATACTCAATGGAAAAGTCGTAATCCTTCAGCAAATCCATCCACTGTCACTGCCTCATATTCAAATCCTTCTGTAAGAATAAATATGCTCTTGTGATCTAAATAAAGAGTGAATCGTTCTCCGTATAAGTAATGCCTCCAAATCTTGAGTGCAAAAACAATGGTTGTCAGCTCTAAGTCATAGATAGGGTAATTCTTCTCATGAGTCTTTAACTATTGCAAAGCATAGGCAATGGCATTCTTATTTCGCATTAACACACAATCAAGGCCTAATCTTGAAGCATCAATGTAGATCGCTAACTCCTAACCAGGTTATGGTAACACAAGCACTGGTGCCGAGGTCAGTTTTTGCTTAAGCTCAAGGAAGGCATGCTCGCAGTCATTGTTCCAAATGAATGGTATATTTTTCTAGGTTAACTTAGTCATGGAGGCAGCAATACGAGAGAAATTCAATATGAACCTCTGATAATATCCAACTAAATCCAAAAAACTACGAATCTCTATCACCGTGGTGAGTCTCGACCAATTAACTGTTGCCTCAGCCTTAACTGGATCAACAGAAATGCCCCCAACTCCAAGCATGTAACCCAAAAACTTGACCTCTGTAAACCAAAAGTCACATTTTCTCAACGAAGCATGCAAGTGGTGTTCTCTTAGAGTTTGCAATGCTATCTTCAAATGTTTAGCATGTTCCTCTTCAATTTTGGAGTAGATCAGTATATCATCAATGAAGACAACTACAAACTGATTGAGGTAAGGCCTGAACACCCGCTACATCAAGTCCATGAATGTTGTCAGAGCGTTTGTCACATCAAATGGCATAACTAGGAACTCATAGTGTTCGTAACGAGTTCAAAAATTGCCTTAGATACATCCTCTTCCTTGACCTTAAGCTAATGGTACCTGGAACGTAAGTCAATCTTCGAGAAAACCTTAGCACCCTTCAATTGGTCAAAGAGATCATTAATGCAGGGAAGGGGGTACCTATTCTTAATCGTCACTCTATTCAATTGACGATAATTAATACACAATCGAAGGCTACCATCCTTCTTCTTCATGAATAACATAGGGGTTCCCCAAGACGATATACTAGGTCGAATAAAACCTTTATCAAGTAACTCCCCGAGTTGGATCTTTAATTCTTGTAACTCCTTAGGTGCAATATTATAAGGAGGTATAGAAATTGACTGTGTCCCTAAAATTAACTCAATGATAAAATTGATCTCCTGCTTAGGGGGCAAGCCAGCTAAATCGTCAAGAAATTTCTCAGGTAGCTCTTGCACAATAGGAATGTCTTTTAGTCTCAATCTGGGTGGTCCATCACCATCTCCAACAACTGTACCAACTGAAGCATACAACTCCTCAGTTGTTGCCAATCTACCTTGTGTACTACATGTATCCGAACCTCTACCCTAGAACACAACTATGGGCTTATATGGTATCTAGAACACAACTCGTTTGGCATAACAATCAACATAAGCATGATAAGCTGCTAGCTAATCCATGTCGAGGATGGCATCAAACTCTAAGAACTCCAACACTCGAAAGTCCACTATGGTCTCTACGTCACCAATACGCAACACACAGTGCTCACATATCAGGTTAGGATAAATACGTTCCCCTGCTATTGTACTCAAAACAAGCCATGTAGATGCCATAATAGGTCTAAGTTTAAGTCTATCTACTGCTGGACCAGACATGAAAGATAAAGTAGAACCAACATCTACTAGTACATAAAGAGTCAAATCCAAACTAGAAACAACACCTTCCACCAAGGTCTTCATGGCACTTGGATCTGGTTAGGTCACTGCATGAGCCATCTCTTAGTGATAAGGCTGCGAACTACCCACTAGCTAAATTGCTAAAATAGGTCACTCTAACCTCGTGTGTCTGGGCTATCCACACTGGTATCATACGATAGGCTGCCTCTTAACTATCTACCATGCCTAAGTCTGCCCAGGTGCTTTGTAGTCTAAACTTCGGCCTATCCTGCCTCAGCCTCTACCTAGGACCCCATCCTCAATCTGAACTGGTGCTGGTGGCACTACAATCTGAATCAGGGTAGCTGCCAGTGAAACTGCAATTGTAGGTTGTGGCTGTGGAGCACTAGTGGATCCTTGTACATATCTCCCCCTATTATTACCCTTGCCTCTCTTGTTCTTCCACCCGTGCCTCTGAGTATCAATAGTAGGAGCTTGCGGGGCGCTACTTGGTAAAATTTGAAACTGAAGTGGCTCATCTCTACAATCAACCTCATACCTCAATGTGTGCTTCGCTTAAGTGACTTAAGGCTAGAACCATGAACACATCGACGAACATCAGCATTCAACCATTGGCGGTAAAATCCATTCCTCTCTTCCTCTGTAATTGTAAGTCCTAGAGCATATGACTCATGATGTAGAAATTTGTAAGTGTACTCCTTAACAGTCATGTTTCCCTATTGAAAGGTCAAAAACTCCACCTTCTTTCGTTCCCTCTCAATGGCAGGGACGAAAGCCTCAATGAACAACTATCTAAACTAAGCCCATGTCTCAACTGCGCGCTCTGTGGAAAGAGCTAATAGCCACCATCTGCCAGCATCTCGCTCGAGCATGTGAGCCGCGAATAACACTCAATTCTACCCCTCAAGCTTCATTGACCAAGTGATCTTCTCTATGTTCATTAGCCAATTCTTGGCCTACTCAAGATGAACACCACCCCAATACTATCGGGGTTTAAGATCTAGGAACGTCTTCAGTAGTTTCTCAAGTGAAGCCTTCTTCCTCTTTTTGTCTCTACGAAGTGCCTCAGCCTCATCTTCTGCCTCAGGTATGGTGGGTTCCTCAGCAGGTGAGCAGGGGGTGGGGTCTCTATATATCTTCTAAAAACCGATCAATCCTCTGATGTAAGGTAGTTGTCTATGCTTGAAACATCTTACCTTGCATCTGGATAAGCTCCTCTAGTCTTCGAATATGATCGGGCCCTGCAAGTGCTAGAGGTACTGGCACCTGTGGAGTAGGAGTAGGCTGCCATGGCGAAGAAGGCTATGGTGGTAAACAGGGCAGTCGACCTCGACCTTGCTTGGGTGGCATCTTGGTCTGCAATTTACACAAGTACATTTAACATCTTCAATATTTGCAAACATAAACCCTAAAATTTGCATGCTATCTCTACTACGCGATTTACTTATTTATTTATGCTCCACTTGTATCAACTCTATTTCTTAACTTCCATTTTAAAACTAGGGTCTCTGATAACAACATTGTTGAGACCCCATTCCAAAAAGGCACCCTGAGCAGCACAACAGCCTGACGAGTTTACTCAGTGAGTTGAGCTCGCTAAACTACCGCTAAGCCTTTCCAACTATCACATATAGAAATTAGAGTACATAAAAATAATAAAGCAGTGGATACCATTACACAATGTAATAGGAGCATAAAAATTAAATATGGAGCAAAAGTCTTAAAATGTGTTTAATAACAATTATCCAAGTGGGTCCAAAAATACTTTTACATAAGTTCAAAATGACACCGACTTAACCTACCAACTAAACCATGCTTGGTTGATCAAGAGATGAAAATTCCTTACCCCTTCTCCAGCAACGAGGAACCTAAAATTTTAATGAGTGCTAAGCTCTAATGTCCACATGAGCTCAATGAGTAATAGTTTGGAAATGTTTACTTAAAACTAGTATTCCAAAAAAAATTGTATATATGTATAAAACAATTAAATAGCCAAAAATCATCAATTCCAAGAATCAACCGTCGAGAAACATGTAGTGCATAATAGGCAATAGTAACAATGATAGACATTATGCAAAATTATAAATGTATTGAGGAATAAAATGATAGATGTCATCATGGAAGGGACTGGCTCTATTAGTAATCAAACCCTTCATATAAATCGGCGGATCATATGATCATGAAAACTAGTCATGATCCACTAACATCGGTAGGGTGCACCCACGTACGACCCTGCTGCATGGGTTCATGAAGCTCTCTTGATCTTATGCCCATACCTCGGAACCTCCAATTGAAAGGCAAGTCACGAAAACTTAAGCCTTACATAGGCCAGGTTGGCGCATATAAAGATCAAGCGCCTATGTCATCAATCAGGTAAGGAATTGCCGTAATTGCATCATTCGCTTCGACTTACTAGGTGTCAAGAGGTCACATATGCACGAAGTATGTGGGTCCATACCTCGAGACTCGAGGAAACAAGAGGACGGTGCACCGACAATAGCCAAACCATACCCCAATCCTAGAAGCACTATGGGGCTACTAGCCTATTAGACATCCTACCAATAATCTAAGCCCATTATCATATCCATGAAATGTAATGTATGCACGTAATGTAATGCGATGCACGTGAAACAATTATATGAAATCATGTGGAAGAAAAGTGTAAGTAAACAAACCAAAGGAACTACTCACCTCGGGTCCCATGTACCGATGTCCCGTTGACACTCAACTCAGTCCCACAATATATATTCAAATCTGCATTATAAAAACTCAATTTTAGTTCCTCTATGAAACACTGCTTAATCTTGGTCCAACTATTCCCAATCGGTCTTAGTTAACCCATATTCAACTCGGTCAAATTTGGTCAACGGGTCAAAATTAGTCAAAATTGGTCAACATTGGTCAATTTAGGTGAAATTGGGTCAATATTGGTCTATATGATCATAAACCCCAATTTATCCATATTTAGTCAATTTTGTACTTTAGGTCCTATCTACGCAATGAATTTGTTGATTTTTCTACTAGAAATCCATATGTCAGATTGGAGCAAAAATTTCGAGATTTTGTCTACACTCCCCAAATGTTTACCAAAATTTTATTTTGCAATTTTTGGACTCCATATGGTATGGTTTTCAATAGGGATATTAGGGGATTTTTGTTTCCCAGACTACATGTGATAAGCAGTCAATGGTGCATTCATTTGACCCAGTTAGACTTATTGATTTGAGATAAAACTTTTTTTCTCACCATTACTAATTATCCCAGAAGCATGCCCACCAAATTTCAAGTCCATTGGAGATGGTTAAATATTTTTAAAAATTCATAGCAGAAAGCAAAGAAACATGGTGTCATAACAGGTTTCCAGAAAATTTTCCAAGTATCAATTTTTCAGGTATAGCAGGGTATTTTGCATAGTCATAAAATCAAATACGCTAAGGCTTAAGTTGCAAAATTGATACACTCCCATAGCCCCTAGTGCTTAGTTCACGCACCCAAAATCCTGGGTCATTGGGACTCTCCGACATCCGTTGAATCTCGCCTCAAAGTCGCTCCAATACTATGTTTTTCCTTGCCACAGTCACGAGCAGCGCTTCTTCGGCACCCTTTTTGACACATTTTGAGACTTTAGCTATTGTTTCTCATAAAATAAAAGTTGAAGTACTCTTTACAAGGATTAAAATGAGCCATTTTACCTCAAGATCCGACCTCGGATGGGTTAGAGATTAGCCTCATGAAAACTAGATAAGCACACTTTTTTTTTCAATTTTTAGGTTTCAACAGTGGCTAACAACACTGGTTCACGGTCATTTCTGCTTCGAACGGCTAGTGGTTTCGATCAAGGGCTCACACTTTCTTGAAGATAGCACTTAGATATTTCCAATGATTGCAAGAATGCTCAAAATAGAGTTGGGATGAAAAATATATGAGGGAATGAAAATGGCTTGCTAAAATTGAAAATCTGCAAAAAATTGAGTTTTGTTGCTTAGTTGGGGGTGTTTGCACCACTCAGAAGTTTTCAAGTGGCCACCCTCATGGCTTGGGAGTTGGCTAGGCATGGTGCCTCGTCGGCCGAAGTTGCGAGGGTCGGTCGACAGCGGTATCAGTGGCCCAAAACCACCAGCCAAAACCATGGGAAAAAACCTAGTTTTGCTGGTTTTTCGGTTGAAAACCTGGCGAAAGGAAAGAAAAGAGAGGGAAAAGAGAGAAGGAGTGAACAGTGAGTGCATAGGCGCCCAGGTGCATGGCCTGGCCCATGCACCATGGCCCAGCCTACATGGGCTTGAGAGGCCCACGCACATGGGCCCCTTCTTTTTTGTTGTAATTGCATTTGTGTGTGTGTATGTATATATATATATATATTTATACATGTATGTGTATGTATTTTGTTATTTATTTATTTTTCTCTTTTCCATTATTATTATTTATTAACTTGCCCCTTAGTTCATTCAAAATTCTCTAACTATACACCATATGCCAATTTATAGATTTATTCTCTCAAAAATCATATAATTTACCCAAAAATGCTATTTTTCTTTCAAAAATCAAATAATTACTTAAAAATTCTACAATCACCCCAAAATTTCATATTTTCTTCTTAAAAATCATATTTTCTCAATTATTAATGTATTCTCTTCTTAAAAATTATATTTCTCAATTAATCTAATTTCTTCAATTAAATGGACAAAATTAGAAAAATTTGAGAAAATTCATGAAAATACACATTCAAAAATATGGGTCAATACATATATACACACAAGTGACCAACCTGTAACAAAACTTAAGAAAAGAGATGGGGACCACCACGGGAACTAGGCAATCACAACACCTTTCGCTTTGTGATCCACCGATGGGCCTAAAATGTTAGTAGTAGAGTAGTGAACCTAAGTTTCAACAATGGCTTAGTGAGTAGTAAGTCCAGCATATTACTTATAGCCAACATCCCAAAAACAGTGCATATGTGCATGAACAATAATGATGAAACAATACTTGAGAACATGACATGTAGTGAAAACAATGCAACAGTTGAAGAAGAATAGTTTTGAAGACATGCTAGCTAAAAACAATATCTGGACTAGGGTTTCAAATTGTCAAATTCAACCCTATGATTATCGCTCAAGTAGGTCATGAGCTAGGTGTATTCCTTGAATATCTCAATCCACGCTCGGTCCCCTAATGTTGTCATTCGAGCAGGTCAAAATCTAGGCACACTGATCATATGCTCTAACTCTACACTTAGACCTTGAGTCTAATTTCAATCACATCATATACCCTGACCTCACGCTCGGACTTCGATCCTACGGTCTCATTATCCATGTACATCTATAGATACCTCAAAACCAATTTGATTTAATTCAAATTTGATGAAATATTTCAACCCATGTCATTTCATTCATATTTTATGCAATGAATATAAGTCAAAGTAACATCTAAATTAAAGTACTCACCCGGAGCCCCGCATATCAGTGTCTTGTCAACACTTGGCCCAGTCCCACAATCTACACTTGGATCTACATTATTCAAGACCAAATTCAATTTTTTTGCAAAACTTGGGTCAACTTTAATTCTATAGTCTCTAACCATTCTTGGTCAACTCAAATTTGACTTGGTCAACTGTTGACCAAATTTGATTAAACTTAGTCAACTAGTCAAACTTAGTCCAAATTGGTCAAACTAATCAAAATTAGTCAACATGCCCAATTCTAGTCAAATTTGGTCAACATGGGGTCAATCTGGTGAAATCCCCAATTGTTTTCATACTTAGTCAATTTCTAGTTACATAGTCTTATTGCATGATAGATTTCACAATTTTCTGTGATCAAACCGTACATCGGATTAGTGCAACACATTCTAAGTTTAATCTACACTTTCTAAATAATTATCAAAATTTTAGTTTGCAATTTTTTTATTTCATTTAGTAGGAATTTAAGTAGGTTACTAGTCCTTTTCAAATCTGAGATTTCACATGACAGATAGTCACATTTCATCTTCATTGACCTACTAACCTATATCAGTTTTGGATGAAACTTGGTACACTTATTTTTGGGCTGTCAAGAATTATTTGGTACGCTTACCTACATCAAACAAATAGCATGCATTCTTTATAATCTCATATTTTTTCTAAGTATCAAAACACTTAAGTAACAAGGTAATTTGGCATGCATGGTAAACCACGACCGGAGAAGATTATGGAATGAAATCTATACCTTCTTTTAGCCCTTAGTAACAAGATCATGCCCTCCAAAACTGAGTTGAAATGGGCTCCTCTAAGCACAACAAAAGTTGCCTCCAAGACAAGTTCATGTTGTAATAGGTTGCAACCAACCCACTTTGACAACTTGATATCATAATCACAAGCTCTGCTTCCTACATTCTAATGCTCGAAACTTGAAATCCACATATGAAAGATGGTGAAGGAAGGTTTCATCTCAATTATCTACTCAAAAACTATCCTTATGAGCCTTGCCAATACTTGGTCTTCATGTGGCCACCATGTTATTTGAATCTTAACTATGTTAAACACTATGGTTTGGATAATATTTTTCTCTTCAATGGCTATGTGATTTGATGAGTCAAGGATGGGGACTTCAAGAGGGAACTTCAAGCTTTGAAATGGTGGCTTATTCTCTAGTTTTTGTTGGGTATGGAGGAAGCTAGAAGAAGGAGAAAATGAGACACTCAAACCATGTGCAAAGACATGATTTAAAGATGAGAGAGGGGAAGAAAACAAGGGGAGAGAGGGAGAGAAGAGGTGGGAAGGCACATGGGTCGGCCTATGCCCCAAACCCAACTTGCATGAGCCTCACAGCCTATGCACCTAGTTGGCCGTGCCTTGGGCCCCAAACCCCTCCCCACTCCCCCCTTTTTACTTGTTTTTTCCTATCCATCTCCCCCCACTTTTTTTTAACACTCAACACTAGTCATCATCATGACTTTTTTTGTTACTTATTTATTTACTTATTGATTTATTTTATTATTGTTGTTGTTATCATTTATTTGTTTATTTTTTCTAATTTCTACAAAAGTAGCTCAAAAATCATTATGTTAAAACTACAATATGATATAAAAAAACCATTGATAAATTATGGTGTTATCATTTCACATTTCAGCTTATTCAACTAAAATAAATAATTACAATTAAAAATTATATTAATAAAGAAAGAAGCAATTTACTTAACATGTGTTGCATCTTGTGCCGTATTGTGCATCATTCGCTGGTTTCAAAATGTAAAAAGAAGAAGAAGAAAATCAAAAAAATAAATTGACGAAGGGTCGAGTTACCAATATTGTTGTTGGATTGCAAATGTGAAACATATGGATTTGGGTGTTTCAAAGGATGGGAGCAACCGACAACTGAGAAAGGAGAAGAAACAAAATATTGGTCTTAGTTCTACAAATCAGAAAAAAAAAAAGTAAAAAACTTCTTCAATATGAAGAAGGCGTAAACGAAACAACTTCAAGTCTTCTTCAAAATATACATGAAGAAGATGAAAGACAAAACAACAATACAGTCTTCTTCAACACAAATAAGACAAAAAAAAAGAAAAGTAAAGTCTTCTTCAACACGAAGAAGATGAAGATGAAGGCATGGAAGAAAACAAAAAAGAAGACGAAAATCGAAGAAATACTTAGGAAGCTTCACAATGGAGGATGCTTGCCACAGAACAAGGAGTCCAAAATTGAGAAAGAAGGGTTGGCTGACTAATGAGTTGGTACTTGAAAATGGAGGATGGTGTTCATGTCTAAAACTGAGAAGGAAGAGAAAAAAGTAAGACCTTAAGGTTTTAACAGGTTTTTATATGTATGAGAAGACAAAAAAAATAAAAAATAAAAACCCAGTTTTTGTCACTTTCTCAGTCTGGGTTGAACTGCATAAGGGAAGGGGCACGAGATTTACATGAACGTGTTCGGCCAGGTCCGACCTAACCTTTTCAGGCCGAACTCGACCCCCGACTCGATTTTATTTTAAAAATCAACTCGAGATGGTTGTGTGGCTTACACCCCTAATCATGGAGCATGTAATACCATTAAAAAAAATTAATTTTTTGAAATAAATAATTAAACAATATTAATTTAAAAATTTTAATAAATGAATTCCATAAGCCACAGAATTGCATGAAATGACAAATAAATATAAGATAAAATACCTAAAAAAATAGGATTTAAAATTCTTAGGGCATAGAAAACATGAATACAAGTTAGTAGATACTTGAAAGTGAAATTTGACATTCAAGAGAAAAATAGTAATTTTACTACCCTGAGGGCAAAATGGTCATTTTACTTAAATATTGGCACATGGATATTGATAATGGTGACATGTGGATAATTTTTACAAAATATAATATAATTAAGGTATATAAAGTATTATTATAAATATTATGAATTAATTAAATTTATTGAACAAAAATAAAATAAAATAATGTATATGTACATATAGAAAATAATATACGTGGATAAAATTAATTAATGAACTTTAGTGAAATTGACACATGAAATAAGTCTAACTTTCATTGATAAAACGAAATAAATAGAATTCAAGGGATAACATACACACATAAAATGATAAGAAAAATAATAAAAAGGGACCAATAAAAATAAAGGGATAAAATGAATTATAACTAGAACAATGTGGGCCCAAAACCTGTGAAACTTAATGCAAACATTGGCAAGTATGTGCGCTCAAGAATGACTTAAAAAAACTAAAAAATGGAACATGGGATACACCTTTAAACTCATCCCACTTGTCGAATTGGAGAAAAAAGATAAGAACCACGTACTGTCATAGTAATTTGTAGTGATGATATGGGGGTTCTTATTACATGCTTGGAGTATGTGGTTGCAAGGCGCAACTAAGGGATACTTGGTATGTGGTATCCAATGAAAAGTAACAAAAGAATTGTCCTTCCACCCTCATGAGGGGTATCTAATATAAGGACATCAAGGGAATAGACCCCCTTTCAGTCATAGCGTCAACTTGAACCAACTTATTGTGTGAAACACTTAATGCATGAAAGTGTGCTAATTTGGATGTGTTAGTGATTTGAAATAGTAACATAAATGTTTTATGAATGATCCACTAGGCCATGTGTTCATCCTTCTTTTT
This sequence comes from Tinospora cordifolia, assembly GCA_030144865.1. NCBI lineage: Eukaryota > Viridiplantae > Streptophyta > Magnoliopsida > Ranunculales > Menispermaceae > Tinospora > Tinospora cordifolia. Next base: position 13,404 of record JAJIYU010004506.1, read on the forward strand.
TAATTTGTCAAGAAATTAAATGAGACATGAAGATCATGAAATTTAGAAAGTCTATTTTTAGAAAGTTTCTATTGTAAGGGCATAGCGCCCAAATTTTGAATTAAAAACTTTCGCTGAAATTATGTTTTAAATCGTAGAGTTATGTACTCTCCCTTTTGATTATATGAATTCAAGAATGTACTTCCTTATTTTCTTTAATAAATAAAGATTTGAAGAATTCCTTTTTCTACTTGTAATGTCTTATTGAATCAAAAATTGATTAAATTGGGTGAGGCACTCATGAAAGTTTCAATAGAGTTAGAATAAAGGAATTGTGATGCAAGTTATAACATAGGACCTAACCTGTCCTGTGGTTGAACATAAATTGAAATTCCTGGGGGTTGGGGTGTTACAAAGGTGGTATCAAAGCTCAGTCAATAGATGTACTGGACAAAAATTAGAAAGTTACTCTGATACCAAAGGTGGTAGCCTATGCATTAATTGTCGGGCCAGAATAAGAATGTTTTCTCTAACACCAAAGGTCGTATCAGAGCTTAGCTATTAGACATGCTGGGCTAGAAATAGAAAGTCAAGCCTAAACATGTGTTGTTGAGCTAGAATTAGAAAGTCAAACATTAGTTGCTTGACAAAGAATTAGAAACTCAATTACGGTTTCACAATGTCTAAATTAAATTTTTGAATTCCCTACCTTCTATTTTTGAAATTGAAAAATGTTTTAGAAAGTGTTTTCAAAAAGTAAATATATGTTTTTGAAATGTCTTGTGTAGATACAAAGATTACAAGTTCAGTTGATAGTAGGTAAGCCTTGTCCCAAGTAAAGCTAAACATTAAAAGGGAGGTCGATTATCCCTCCTTAGAAAGCACTGTTGCTAAGTAGACTTCAATCTCGCCGTTCGATCTAGAGGTTGTCCCACCAGCTTATACGAGTAATTTGAGTCAAAAAACAACCTAACTTTCTATAAAAGAAAATTAGAAGGTAAAAAATTAGGGCAAGAAACGAATTAGAAGTCGAAAAAAGTGCCAAAGGTGATATCTTGACTAGACAGAGATTGTGAGTTAACTAGATTGAGCAATAGGTCCACAGAAAAGACCTTAGGTAGAAACGTGGTGTGGCTATGGGTGGCACAGTGGATCAAAAGCAAAAATCTTTAGGACATAGGTTAGAAACTTAAAAATGTGTGAAAACAATAAATTGTTTGATCAGGACACAGGATCGAGAAGCTTCTATATCTGTAGTATGGGATGCATAGGAATTCAAGGCCATGAAGGAAGCTTAGACTTGAAGAATGATGGGCCATGTGTGGTGAATGATCGATAACTCTAGAAGAACCAGTTTCTCCATGCTCGACTGGTATGGGACAGAGGGGGGTATAGTGGGCTCGAGAACCATAGCTATCAAGCATTTGCTAAATTGGGTGCAGCTCTGTTCTGAGTGAAAGTATAAGTGGAAGGGCTAGAGTGGTATGGGACACTTGAACCAAAAAGCTTAGGTGAAAGCTTGGAACCTTGTTGTGCTAGCTTGATTGTATGATTGTATGATATGCATGCTTCACTGTTTATTTTCTTTGAGACCAAATCTTGTACCCATACATGAAAAGAACCTATAAGAAAAACTTTTAGGCCACTAAACAAATCGAGAACGTAAAAATTGAATCTAGAGTCATGATAATACGAACATTTGATGAAATGAACATTGACGTTGAAAAGATGAACAGGGAAGAGTTCAAGGACATCTTCTACGAAAAGTTTTGTCCAAAGGTGACACTGAGGAAGCTGCTAGAGGAATTCATCAGGTTGAATCATAAGGACCTGACTGTAGTTGAGTATGAGGGAAAGTTTACTGAATTGGATAAGTTCTCTCGGGAGCTGATCAGAGAATAAAGAATGAAAGCTAATTGGCTCGCTCAGGGTTTCAAGATTGAGATCTGTAAAGTGATTATGACTCTAAGCTTAAAGACGTATAGATCTTAGAATAAGAACTTAACCGAGAACAAAGGTTGAGAGGTAAAAATAGGAGGCCTGGGAATTAAAAAAAAAAAGATGACTAAGAGGCCCAAAAAAAGAATAGGAGTGGTGGGAAGGCACCACGGACTCAGAAACAGGGGCAAAATAAAGATGAACTAAAAGAACAGGCAAAAAAGCATGGAGTGTGCGATGTGCGTAAGCAAAAGGTTCATTTAGCAAAAAATTGTCGCATTGCACCCGCTCAGGATCCTTAGCCACAGAACACTTAGGAAGGAGGTCAGAATGATCATTCTCAGGGCAGACAACAATAGCAGAATGTCAATCAAGGGCAGAATTAGGGTCGTGGGCAGAACCAAGCCAGAGTGTTTGCTGTTAAAGCTCAAGAAGATCAAGACCTACCCTAGAGACCCTAGTATAACAATATTCGGAAAGAAAAACTTGATTAGCCCTTTATTTAAAATTGATATATTTTAGCATTTATGAATTTTGAATTGAAATAAGGTTTTGTACCAATTACCTTCAATTAATGAAATTTATTCCCTTAAGAACTCTTGTTGTTACATTTTGAATGTCCAAAAATGGAAAGTATGGGAATTGAAAGTGCTAGTCTTAACCCTAGAACTTGCTGTGTGGCAGGAAGTAACAAAGAAACTTTTACCCTCATATAGATTAAGAACTTGGGCTAAGTATGACCCTAAATGTAAAACAAGCCTATTTTTTATAGCAAGTTTTGCCACTAGACCTGTTGTATCAAATCAAGGATGAACAGAGGCAAAAAAATGGCTCACTAAGTTAATTGAAGGTGTTACGCAACGATAAGCACATTGACCTTAGGTTAGATGCTGAGAATACCCTAAGACTTAGGGAGAAAGCATTGTGTGGGTGATTATGGATCATCTCACTAAAGTGGCTCATTTTGCCAACTAGATCTACATATCAAGTCAGTAAGTCTCAGAGAGTTACCAAGACACTAGAGGCTATGTTGAGTTCCTGTGTCCTAGACTTTAAAGGAAACTCGAGAAAGTACGAGCCCAACCCCTCTCACATCATCCACTGGGAGGAAGTAAATATTCAAGATGATACTACTTACGAGGAAATAGCAGTCAGAATCCTCAACAATAATGTACAGAGTCTGAGAACAAAGGATAGTCCCTTGATGAAAGTGTTGTGGAAGCATCATAGGGAGGAAGAAGCCACCTGGGAACTAGAAAGCGAGATGAAAACGAAATATCCACATCTGTTCACAAGGAATCATCAATTATATACAAATTTCGACGACAAATTTTTTCCAAGGAAGATAGGTTTTAATACCCTAAAAAAAAACTTTGTACTTGATGAAATGAAATCCATGGTTTATTCAGTGAAATTTGGGTGCAAAATGAAACTGGGCTCATTTCAGGGCTAATTTAGCAGGTTCCAAAAAGTGTCACTTAGTGACCCTTAGGGACCCAAAACAACCTGAAACGAAGTAATTTGACATGAACCAACCAATTAGACAACATATCCAAAAACTAAAACAATTGGTCGAGATTAGGGTTTCATTTGCCAAAAGTCCTTCAGGGAATCCAAATTAGGAAAGAACTGAGAATAGGGGTACTTTTGGAAATTGAAATGAAGCAGGATGACATGAATTGATAAAAAATATGACACATCCAAAAATCAGGACAATTGACCAAGGTTGGGATTTTCATTTACCTAGTGACTTCAATGGGTTATAAATAAAGAAAGTTTGTGAGCAAAATCACTTTGGGCCAAAGTATACCTTAAAATTTGCATGAAGCTCATGTAATTCTAAAACTATAGTTTGAAAACCATAATTCCTTATAAATAAGGAGATATTAATTTTTATTTGATTTTTGTGAACCTATGAAGCATGGCCACCTCTAGCCAATTATATGAGACGTTATGCATTGTTTGGAAACCATGAAAAGTGATTCCATGCCTATTTGTGATAATTTGATGATCTAAAGAGATATAGAAATGTTTCCTATATGCATGACAACACAAAAGAAAGAAAATAGAAAGTTTCCATCAAATTTAGATCAAATGGTACCTCATGTTGATTCAAGAGCCTGGATTGGAAGTTTGGAACCATGATCATGTGTCCATCAAATTTAGATCATGTACACACTAATCAACCATGTTGGACGTCCAACAAAGGAATAAGAAAGTTTCTATGTATTATACACAAATGGCACACAAGTAAATGAACTCAATTAGCAAGTTGCCTATGTGTGACACTTAAAAGAATAAAGGAAACAAAATCAGCAAGTGATCACATTATCTAAATCATGTGCATAAGAGTAAATAGGAAAGTTTTTTATTCAAATATATACTCACAAAGAGAAGGAAAGATTCCTTGCTCACAAGATCTCACCAAATTAGAAACTCCCATTTATGTTCCCTCATGGCACCAAGAAGAGAAAAAATTTAAGATATGCTCACATGTACACTTACTAAACTAGATATGCTCACAAAATCTCTTCAAAGAGAATGTCCTAACTGATATAGCAACCATTCCAAATCTGATTTTATGATCACACTTAAATAAGAAAGCAAATATATGCTCACACATGAATAGAAAGCCTTTGTGGTCCCAATTTCAAAAATATGAACACACTTGCCCTATTTATGCAAACCTTCCCCTTTGTCTATGGAATGTTACACAACTTGTGAGTTGCCCAAAACATGCCCCCTTGCCCCATGAAAATTTATATAAATCCCTCTAGTGCTCTCATTCTTCTCATCCCAAAGCAAGAGTTGAGATCTCCTCTTAGCTTGTTCTAAGCCTTCTTCTTGGCAACCCGTTCTCACTGTCTTATTCTTGTCTTGATTTTTAGTGTGAAGTTAGGAGTTTGTAGTGTTATTTTCTAGTTCTTGAAGTTTTGAAAGTGATAAATAAGGGAAACTTCTGTTGGATTCTCAAGAAACTCGAATTTGAGGTGGAGGGGATTTCTAGAACTTCTATCTTATTATTCCAAGTTTCTATCATGTTTATGCATGATTTATTTCAGTTTTCAGCATGTTATTTTTTTAGTTTCATCAGGAATGCTCAAATTTTTAATTTCAATTTAGCATGTTCACATGTTTTAAATTATATATGACAGCATGTCATGCTTAGAATCCATGCTCAGGTTTACTTTTAAGTTTTCAAGCATGCTATGTGTGTTTTTATGTTTTCTTAAATGTTTAGATTTTGAGATTTAATATTTTGATTTAGTTTCTTGATTATGTGAATATGAATATGAGAAAGTGAAGATAAGAACTATGTACTATCATAGTGATTCGTAGGGATGCTATGGGTGTTCTTATTATATGCTTGGAGTATGTGGTTGCGAGGCGCAAGTAAGGGATACTTGATATGTGGCATCCAATGGAACATAAAAAAAGAATTGTCTTTCCATCCTCATGAGGGGTATCTAAAATAAGAACATCAAGAGAATAGACCCCCTTTTAGTCATAACATCAACTTGAACCAACTTGTTGTGTGAAACACTTATTGCGTAAAAGTGTGTTAATTTGGATGTGTTAGTGATTTGAAATAGTAACATAGTTGTTTGATGAATGATCCAATAGGTCGTGTGCTTACCCCTCCTTTTTAATTTTTCAAGAAATTAAATTAAACATGAAGATCATGATATTTAGAAATTCTATTTTTAGAAAGTTTCTATTATAAGGGAATAGTGCCCAAATTTTGAATTAAAAACTTTTGTTGAAATTATGTTTTAAATCAGAGAGTTATGTACTCTCCCTTTCGATTATATGAATTCAAGAATGTATTTCCTTATTTTCTTTGATAAATAAAGATTTGAAGAATTCCTTTTTCTACTTGTAATGCCTTATTGAATTAAAAATTGATTAAATTGGGTGAGCCACTCACGAAAGGTTCAATAAGAGTTAGAATAAAGGAATTGTAATGCAAGTTGTGTACTTGTAAATGTAACATAGGACCCGACTCGCCCTGCCGTTGAGCGTAAACCAAAATGGGTTGGGGTGTTACAAAGGTGGTATTAGAGCTTAGACAGTGGATGTACTGCACAAGAATTAGAAAGTTACTCTGATACTAAAGGTGGTCTCAGAGCCTAGGCATTATTGTTGGGTCAGAATTAGAAAGTTTCCTTTGATACAAAAGGTGATATCAGAGCTTAGCTATTAGATATGCTTGGCTAGAAATAGAAAGTTAAGCCTAAACATGTGTTGTTGGGCTTGAATTAGAAAGTCAAACATTCGTTGCTTGACAAAGACTTAGAAACTCAATTAGGGTTTCAAGTGTTTGAATTAAATTTTTGAATACCCTACCTTCTACTTTTGAAATTGAAAAATGTTTTAGAAAGTGTTTTCAAAAAGTAAATATATGTTTTTGAAATGTTTTGTTTGGATACAAAATTACAAGTTCAGTTGATAGTGGGGTCTTGAGTAAAGCTAAACATTAAAGGGGGGGTTGGTTATCCTACCCTAGAAAGCATTGTTGCTAAGTAGACTTCAGTCTTGCCGTCCGATCTAGAAGTTGTCCCACCAACTTATACGAGTGGTCTAAGTCAAAGAACAACCTAACTTTCGATAAAAAAAAATTAGAAGGTGAAAAATTAGAGCAAGAAATGGATTGGAAGTCGAAAAAAATGCCAAAGGTGATATCTTGACTAGACAGAGGTTGTGAGTTGACTAGATTGAACAATAGGTCCAGAAAAAAGACCTTAGGTAGAAACGTGAAGTAGCCATGGTGGCACAGTAGATCAAAAGCATAAATCTTTAGGACATAAGTTAAAACTTAAAAGTGTGTGAAAATAAAAAATTGTTTCATCAGGACACGGGACCAAAAAGGTTCTATATCTTTTGATTTCTATGTAGTATGAGATGCATAGGAATTCGGGGGTATGGAGGAAGCCTAGACTCGAAGAATGATGGACCATATGTGGTGAGTGATCGATAACTCTAGAAGAACGAGTTTTTCCATGCTCGACTGGTATGGGACAGGGGGGTCTAGTGGGCTCAGGAACCATAGTTATCGAGCAATTTGCAAAATTGTTTGGGTGTGACTCTGTTATGAGTAAAAGTCTAAGTGGTTGGGCTAGATTGGTATTGGATACTTAAACCAGAAAGCTTAGGTGGAATCTTGGAACCTTGATGTGCTAGCTTAATTATATGATTGTATAATATGCATGTTTTACTGTTTATTTGCTTTGAGACCAAATCATGCACCCATGCATGAAAAGAACCTAGAAGAAAAACTTTTAGGCCACTAAACAAATCGAGAACCTAGAAACTAAATCTAGAGTCATGATAGTATGAACATTGATGTTGTAAAGATAAACTGGGAAGAGTTCAAGGACATATTCTACGAAAAGTTTTGTCCAGAGGCGACACACAGTAAGTGGCAAGAGGACTTCATCATGTTGAATCAGAAGGACCTTACTACAGTTGAGTACGAGGGAAAGTTTACTAAATTGGATAAGCTCTCTCGAGAGCTGATTAGAGAAGAAAGAATGAAAGTTAATTAAAGACGTATAGAGACGTCGTGAAAAGGGCTTTGACCCTAAAACAAGAACTCAACCTAGAACAACAGTTGAGTAGTAAAAATTGGAGGCCCGAGAATAATAAAAAAAAAAAGATGACCAAGAGGCCCATAAAAATAGTAGGAATGGTGGGAAGGCACCACAGACTCAGAAACAAGGGCAAAATAAAGAAGAACTAAAAGAATAGGCGAGGAAGCAAGGACTGTGCTATGTGTGCAGGTAGAAGGGTCATTTAGCAAAAAACTGTCCAATTGCACCTGCTCGGCCTCCTCAGCCACAGAATACTCAGGAAGAAGGTCAGAATAATCATTCTTAGGGGAGACTACAATAGCAGAATGTTAATCAAGGGCAGAATCAGGGCCGTGGGCAGAACAAGGCCGGAATATTTGCTGTTGAGGCTCAAAAAGATCAAGACCAACCCTAGATACCCTAGTATAACAATATTAGGAAAAAAACTTGATTTGCCCTTTATTTCAAACTGTTATATGTTAGCATTTATGAATTTTGGTTTGCAATAAGGTTTTGTACAAATTACCTTCTACTAATGAAATTTATTCCCTTAGGAACTCTTGTTGTTACATTTTGAATGTCCAAAAATGAAAAGTGTGGGAATAGAAAGTGCTAGTAGTAACCCTAGAACCTGGCATGTGGCAAGAAGTAACAAAGAAACTTTTACCCTTAGATAGATTGAGAACTTTAGGTTAGGTATGGCTCTAAATGAAAAACAATTGTATCAGATCAGGGATGAACAGATGCAAGACAAATGGCTCACTAAGTTAATTGAAGGTATTACCCAAGGATAAGGATACTGATCTTAGGTTAGATGCTGAGGTTAGATGGTTGATTGTGGATCATCTCACTAAAGGCATTGCCACCCCTAAGCATGTGCAATTCACATGTATGAAACACCGTGATCATGTACACACACATCCTACCCAATTATATGAGACATTATGCATTGTTTGAAAACCATGAAGAGTGATTCCATGCCTATTTGTGATGATTTGACGATCTTAAGAGATATAGAAATGTTTCTTATATGCATGAGAACACAAAAGAAGGAAAATACAAAGTTTCCATGAGCTCAATTAAGAATGGTACCTCATATTGATTCAAGAGCCTAGATTTGAGGTTTGGAACCATGATCATGTGTCCATCAAATTTAGATCATGTGCACACTAATCAACCATGCTAGACGTCCAAGGAAGGAATAAGAAAGTTTCTATGTATTATACACACATGGCACACAAGTAAATGAACTCAATTAACAAGTGGTCTATGTGTGACACTTAAAAGAATAAGGGAAACAAAATCAACAAGTGATCACATTATATAAATCATGTGCATAAGAGAAAATAGGAAAGTTTTCTATTCAAATATATACTCACAAAAAGAAGGAAGGAGTCCTTGCTCACAAGATCTCACCAAATTAGAAACTCCCATTTATGCTCCCTCGTGACACCAAAAAGAGGAAAAATCCAAGATACGCTCACATGTATGCTTACTAAACTAGATAGGCTCACAAAATCTCTTCAAAGAGGACGTCCTAACTGATATATCAACAATTCTAAATCTGATTTTATGATCACACTTAAATAAGAAAGCAAAATATATGCTTACACATGAATAGAAAGCCTTAGTGGTCCCAATTTCCAAACCATGAGCACACTTGCCCTATTGATGCAAACCTTCCTCTTTGTCTATGGAAAGTTGCCCAACTTGTGAGCTGCCCAAAACGTGCCCCCCTTGCCCCATGAAAATCTATATACCCCCCCCCCCCCCCCCCCCCTAGTGCTCTCATTCTTCTCATCCCAAAGCAACAATTGAGATCTCCTCTTAGCTTGTTTTAAGCCTTCTTCTTGGCAAGCCTTTCTCACTCTCTTATTATTGTCTTGATTTTTAGTGAGAAGTTACGAGTTTGTAGGGTTCTTTTCTAGTTCTTGAAGTTTTGAAAGTGATAGATAAGGGAAACCTCTACCGAATTCTCAAGAAACTCATATTTGAGGTAGAGGGGATTTCTAGAACTTCTATCTTATTATTTCAAGTTTTTGGCATGTTCATGCATGATTTATTTCAATTTTCAGCATGTTATTTTTTCAGTTTCAACATGAATACTCAAATTTTAATTTCACTTTAGCATGTTCACATGTTTTAAATTATTCATGACACCATGCCATGCTTAGAATCCATACTTAAGTTTACTTTTAAGTTTTCAAGCATGCTATGTGTGTTTTCATGTTTTCTTAAATGTTCAAATTCTAAGATTTAATATTCTGGTTTAGTTTCTTGATTATGTGAATTTGAATATGAGAAAGTGAAGATAAGAACCACGTACTATTATAGTGATCCGTAGGGATGTTATGGGTGTTCTTATCACATGCTTGGAGTGCATGGTTGCAAAGCGCAACTAAGGGATACTTGGTATGTGGCATTCAATGGAAAGTAACAAAAGAATTGTCTTTCCACCCTCATGAGGTGTATCTAAAATAAGAACATCAAGGAAATAGACCTCCTTTCAGTCATATGGTCAACTTGAACCAACTTGTTGTGTGAAACACTTAATGCATGAAAGTGTGTGAATTTGGATGTGTTAATGATTTGAAATAGTAACATAGTTGTTTGATGAATTATCCACTGGGTCGTCTGCTCACCCTTCCTTTTTAATTTTTCAAGAAATTAAATGAGACATAAAGATCATGGAATTTGGAAAATCTATTTTTAAAAGTTTCTATTGTAAGGGCATAGTGCCCAAATTTTTAATTAAAGACTTCCGTTGAAATTTTGTTTTAAATCTTAGAGTTATGTACTCTCCCTTTTTATTATATGAATTCAAGAATGTACTTCTTTTTTTTCTTTAGTAAATAAAGAATTAAAGAATTTCTTTTTCTACTTGTAATGTCTTATTCAATTAAAAATTAATTAAATTGGGTGAAGCACTCATGAAATGTTCAATAAAAGTTAGAATAAAAGAATTGTGATGTAAGTTGTATACTTATAAATGTAACATAGGACCTAAACCACCCTATGGTTGAGCATAAACCAAAATTACTCAAGTTGGATGTTTAATGCACCAGTGTAGCTATTAAAATTGATGTCAACAATTATTGTCTACATATTTTACCATTTAGTATCAAATTAATGAGTATAAAATATAACATAGTCATGAATATTTATAGCCTTTCCACCTCCTCATGGATAGTGAGGATCCATCTAATCAAACTTTATACAATGTGTCTCTAGAGACTATTTATCTTCTAGGGTAGA